>VZRE01010007.1:0-15543 GCA_013396775.1 Cephalopterus ornatus
CCACGTGGAGCTCAGCTGGTGGCCAACGAGCACCATTCTGTTCTTGCCCCAGGGTACTAAGTGTTGTGGTTTAAAAAATCAACTGTCTGCAAAATTGTATTTATTGTATTATTTTCATTAAATTGTAATTCTGACTTATAATCTCTTTGACTTGGGTTCATTTCTCCTGCTGGTTTACCTTTAAACCAGCACATGGTATTTAAGAGAGCATGTTATTCAGCCTGCAAAGACTATAAGGGAGTACTGTGCAGGAGGTATGGACAGAAGAATTATCAGGGAAACACAATAGAAAACTGCTTCAGCAAAATAGCACTGGTGTTGGAAGTGGAGCACGGATGCTTTCTATACATGTCTGTACAGGGGTCATCTACTTGCACTGAATCATCATAGAGAATATTTTCTGAAAGATCCTAATCTTTAAGGCTTTCAAAATACCATGTTATCCTGTCTGAATCTTTACTACAGAAGCTGACTGCTGTGAGTAACTGGGACAGATTACAATTTGGATACTCTTGACTGAAATACCTGCATAAACTTAGAAAAGTGAATGGCCTTGCCAAAGCACTCGCCTAGATTCTTTCTATTTGAAGAAATCACATATTTTAGGACTCAAGGACATATTATGGACAATGGGATAAAGTCTGCCAAAACTGACCATACACTCCATGTAAATATATGTCTTCTTTTGGTTTTTAAGATCAACACAAGCCTAGCAGCAGATCCATAAGAGTGGAGTTCAAGATAACAATGTCAGGAATGCTGCTTGGTATAGGTGTGTGCCTCATCAGCTGAGCTGGAATGAAAAGTTTTCAGGCAGGAAAGAGGATCAATGGGGAAATTAGAGCAGGCTTAAGGATGACCTTTTTCTTTTCCAGTGCTTCCAGTTAATTTTAATTTATGCTCAGAGGCTAAAACAAAACATTAAAATTTTTTTCCCCACATACAGTGCTGGGCTGAAGAGTTTGTCTTTTGATTACAAATCTTGTGGATATTTGTTGGTCTCTTACTCTTCCTTTCTTTATCTGAAAACTGCATTGAAATCAATATGCCTATGTAAGTTGCTCCAGCTTCTGTGCAATACTTATTTAATCAAAATATATATTCCTGTAAATGTTCCAATGAGAATCACATAAAACATTTCTGAACCACTAAGACCACTAGGTTGCTCTGAGCTAGACAATCTTCCCCCCTTTATTTTTACATTCAGTTTTATAAGATTTGACATTAACTGTCTTGTCTCCTACAGTGAGACTTTAAATGACACATTTTAACCTAGCTTTTTCTTCCTAAGATTAAGATTCTTATTTTCTCTATTTTGGTATGTAGAAGCTCTGTTTGCCCGGAGCTTTCCTTTTCAGTGTTGTGTGCTGATTATTCTTTTTTTTTTTCTTGATAGCCTTGACATCTTGGCTGCTGAATTTGCCCTGCTTCTGGTAGTAAGACAGAAATTAATTAATCTACTTTCCTAATTGCGCAATCAAAATAAATGATGTCCACAAATTAGAAGACACAGAAATGACATGTGCAGTTTGGATGCCTAGATAATGTCCAACAATAAATTTTTTCCATATAAATTGCACGCTTAATTAATTGCTTTAAAGTGACCACATATTTTTGTGCAAACACATCTTTGTTTGCAAGTCATAAAAAGGAAAGGCAAATTAAATTTGCCCTTCCACATATGAAAGTGTTGCCCTTAGTGTATCCTGGCTGTGCTTGGTCATCTGCTTTTTTCCCAGTTATGGTGATAAATTTGGATGAGATCCTTATACTCTGAATTGCCACTGGGAATCCAACAGATTTAATATTCTCCTGAGTTACTGACATGTGAGGTTGTGCTGTTTGGTTAACTTGAACACATTGTAATATGACTGATAAATAAATATCTTTTGGCTTTGAAGAAAAATTGTCTCAACAAGAAGGAAGGAATAAAATAAACAAGGAAATGAGGAAATTTTTTTGTGCATTTTTATTTGAGTACGTCTTTGGGTAAATTAGTGATTTGAATTATTCATTGCTAGTTAAACTGTACAAGATTATAATCTACAAATATCCCTAAAGCAAGATTAGACATTAATCTGTTTCAATAAACAGAAGTTAGTTTATAAAGATGACCATGAAGAAAATGTTCTTTTTAGTTAAAAAAAAAACCCTAAAATCAGTAGATGGACAGATATAAAAACTCGTGCTAACCAGTCATCATCTGTTTTTGATTTTGTTTCTTAAAAGAAGCGGACTGTAGCTGGAAACAAAGCTTCAACACATTTTGGAATGATGAATTTTCTTGTAAGACAAACCTGCCTTTTTTTGCTGTTGGTTAATTTGTGTATGTGTGTGTGCCTGTTTGTTTGTGGCGGTTTTTGGTTTGTTGTTTTCTTTTTTGTTTGTTTGTTTGTTTGTTTGCTTGTTGGTTTGTTTTTGGTTGGGTTTTTTAAAAACTCTTTGTAATCTTAGGGAACGGAAGGTTAATAGTACTCCAGTTGTTCCACAGTAAACCTTCCAGACTACTTCAATTCCTGGATTTACTGGGGTGGAGATTCTGTGTCTTTGGGTTTGAGAAGAGGAAGAATATGTCTGAAGATGTCGTGCTTAAAATTGCCCTGTCTTTCTCAATAATGTGTACAACTCTTACTGTAGAGCATTATGTTTACTCAGCTCAGAAGGGGAAACACAGTTTGTACCCTTAATTTAGAAGTAAGCTTTAAAAAGATGATGTTTTTTTTAGATTACATCGATGTAGAGAACATGAAGTACATCTTGAGACTTTAAAGTGATTTCTCTCCCATGCCCTTGATATTCTTTTTCCATACCACTACTCATGTATCACTAAACAGGAAAAGATCAGCTTGCAGATTTCTGCTAAAACAACAGAAGCTTCTTTTGCAGCTTGACTGGCTCCTTCCGTATCTATTGCTTCTGCAGCTGCTGCTGAATAAGCAGCTGCTCCCATCACATGCTCTGATGCTGAAGCTGCACCTTGAGCCTTGCTAGCGGCTCAGGTGGTTGCACAGCTCCTTAACACGTCAGAAACGGGCTCGTGGCTGTGGCCCCTTCTGAAATGGTTGCACGCAAGGACCCGGTGTGGAACAGGGGCTTCTGAGGACAGTGAACTGGTGAGTTTTGGGCACAGAAGTGTGCTCTCCATCCTGTAGTTCTTTAGCTGTAAGTCTTGTACTCTGATAATCAAAGCCCAATTTAACTATCTAAGGAAAAGATGTTTTTGGCTCACATTTGAGCCAAATTTTATCAATTATTCCTTGCAGTATTTCTAGAGAGAGATGAAAGAGCAGCAACCATGGAGGAATGAATGAGGGGAAGAGGAAGAAGCTGCCAGCAGACCTCAGCCCCCGAATGGAAGACTGAGAGTGTGGAAGCTAGAATAAGGTCACAACACATTTCAGATTGAGGTTTACTATCCAATCCAGATATTCAAATGCTGTAGGAAATTCATATTACATTTTGAAAACTCTAATAAATGTATCAGTTAGCTTTCTTCCAAAAACTGACAGTGATGTGGCCTGGGTATACACTGTTGTGAGAGAGCTTTCTGATTTATTCAATGAATTTGAGACAGATTTTCTATGTACTCAGGTTTCTGAAGGTTTGGAACCCTGATATTTGAAGAAAAGTCTTCCAGAATATATACTTCAAATGCTTAATGTGTTGATAAAGACAATATGTATTTTAAAAAAAAAGTAAAATGAAGGCATGGATAAAATTTAAATGAGAATAAAGTTTTCTTGACAATAGATTATCAAATTTATTTTAGATGAAATCATGGAACACCTCTCTAGTTCAGTTTCATCCAGAAAAAATCTAATTCATGTGCTCAGAGGATGTCCAGAGATGTCAAATGAAGTATGATAAGTGGGAACAACCTGAAGTCACTTCCCAAAAGCTTCTCTGATTTGAATTTGCTTGAAGGTGCTAATGGAAATGCATTATTAGTTGTTATTCACCATTGCTATCAATGTCTACTGCATTCATTGCTGTTTGAATACCAGAAACAGGTAATTCCCACTGTGGGAATACTCTTCAGAGACCATTTAAGAAATCTGCGTAAATGACTGGCTGTTAGGTAATAGTATTCCTCCCCACAGTCCCCACCCCATTTCCCTTTAACCCTAACATTAGATTGAATTTAAACATTCCAATGTAATTTAAAAGAAGACTAATTTTTACCTTTGAGGTTATAATGACAAATGTAAGTGAAGATAACAATTTCTTTGACTTAATCGTGCACATCCTAGTCCATAAAATTAAGTGTATGTGAGGTAATATAAGCAAGGTTATTTAACTTACGGCTTTTCTAGGAATTTAAGGAGCAACTCTTAGACAATGTCAAGCATTTTCTCTGCTAGCATTTCTTAATATGCCCATAGCTAAGCACTTCCTGGAATTAAAAACTGTTACGAACCTCCTAGGTACAATTTATCCCCTATACTATAAAAAAAACTAGAAGGAAAAACTATTCCTTGAACTTGATGCTTTAGGGGATGATAAATGTGATTTTTAAGGATTCATCCATCTCCAAAAACAGCCAGTTCTGGGTTTGAAAAATTGAATTAAGGGGTTTCATTTGAGGTATTATACAATATCACCAGTATTGGTGGCCAGGAGCTATTTACTTCTAATGACAAAGTTTAAATGCTGCATTTTGCTGAATACTGCTAGGCTGGCCCCTAAAAAGGAGATCAGGAGGTGTGCAGACCTTCTTGTCAGGCATGGTGATACGTCTCAGTGTTGACACTCCCTGCAGCAGTGAGCAGAAAAGGCAGCAGTAAAGGCTACTTCTCTGTCTTCAGTTTTAAGGACAGTGAATTTAGTGATTACTGCTCCTTAAAGCTTGCCAGACTTAGCTAAATTTACTGGGCAGTTTAATACATTTGGCTTGTAAAAACCATTTCAGCAGCTTCTTAGGTGGGTTCTGAGTCATTCACAGTGGTCCATGTTGCCACAATTGTGCTTCAGGCAGTACCTAAGCTCTTTGCTCGAGAACCAGAGTGAGTTTGCTTCCTGCAGCTTCACTATTTGAGATGTGGATACAGCCTGGCAGTTTACAGGTGAATTTTTCCCCTGCTATCAGAGCTCAACCATAGCGCAGGCCCAGCACTGTTGAAATGACTCTTTGCATGAGGAAATCACAAACTATTTGGCAGCTGTCTGTGCTTGTTAATGTGAATGTTTACTTTTTATTTGGAGATTTCACTACATCTAATTCCATTGGTACAGCAAGGAAACACAATAAAGAATGTGTTGTTAAATGCCAGTGTTTTTACTTTTCTAAAGGTCGGAAAAGAAATTCTGCAGTTTGTTTACCCAATTAATAAGGTTACCTAGGCTCTGGTTGCCATCAATCTGCAATGAGTAAATTCACTCTTTTAGCTTTGCTCTTTTTTCCTTGTGTTAACAATGCTTTTCAATTAGTCCAGATTCTGCCTATAATACTTTAAATACCTATATCTCTGCTTCTAAAGTAATCTATCCTAATTTTAAAAGTGTGATTTTGTTATGGTGAGCATTTAAGGCAGGAGTCCTTCTTTGCCATAAGCATTGACAATAAGGACCTATTGTTCTCTCATTCCCCTTGATTGCAATCTGTTGCAAGTCAGACCTTTAAAAGAATCTCAGAACAGTGTAGGAGTATCGACTTTCAGACTAAACTGCTAGTTTGCTTTTGCTAATGCAGTTATTCAGATAGTAATTTAAAACCTACATCACAAGAAGAATGAGAAGTTTGTATAACTACATACAGGGAAATAAAATCACCATGGCCTTGAGCCTGAAAATATGTATGCCTACCTGAGAGTTTGTGTTATTTTGTCTTCAGTGGGAATAAGCATTTGTTAAATGCATTACACAAATCTATTTTATTGTCTAGTAGAGCAGAAGAGTCTCCAAGGAAAAATGAAAATAAAAAGACAACAAAAGAAAAAACCAAAACTCCAAAAAACAAAAAAACCCCAAACTCAAAACACCAAACCGAAAAAGCCCCTCCTCAAAACCACACAATCCCAAACCCTAGAGAAGGAGGACAGAGAAATCAGCTAGTTTGATTTTGCAATATTTGATTTCAATATATATTTTTTTCAATGTAAATACTTGTCAAAAGTGTTGCTTTCACTTTTGAAAGTCTTTTTGAGTCTTAAGGTCCAGCCTTCTGGCACTGTAGGCAAACTTTTGACTTTATCCTCTTCATGAAATGGTTAACAACTATTTCAAATTATATAACTAGCCTTTTTTCACTATTTTGGAAGGTTGTTTCATTGCTCTCATGTATGGAAATACTTTTAAGAAGACTATCTAAGTGTTCTTCCTCAATGAGGTCAGACTAACAGGTCTGCTGTTGACGGAATTATCCTTCCATTCTAAATTTTACTCTTCTTTTTTTTTTTTTTTCTTTCCTTTCAAATCTTCTTTACATCTCAGTAGGTGGAAAAGGGTGGAAAGGTTTAATAGAGGTTTTAAAAAATATTACTTAGTCCTGATACAGTAGTCACTTGTGCTACCCCAGCATCTTTAATGGCTACAGCAGAAGTAAACTAGATTTTGCCTCTTCGGGAACAGGCCCTGGAGGGAAGAAGAATCTGTGAGAATTGGTTGATATTCAAGCACTACTTCCTGTAGTTTCAAGACCGACACATCCCAATGAGCAAGACATCATGCAAAGAGGAAGAGAGATCTGCGTGGATGAATAAAGAACAGTCAATTACTCAAGTGTGAGGAGGATATACACAGGAGATGTAGGCAGAAGTCAGGCCACTTGGAATGAATATAGAGACATTGTCAGAAAAAGTAAAAATAAGGCTAGGAAGGGCAAGGCCCATCTGAAATTAAATCTGGACGAGGATATCAAGTCAAACATGTCAAGGACAATGAGAAAGGCTTCTTCAAATACTGCAATAACAGAAGGAAAACTAAGGAAAATGTGAACCCATTACTAAATGGATGTGGGACCCTGATAACAAAGGATGCAGAGAAGGCAGCTATTAAATGCCTTCTTTGCATTTGTCTTCACTTTCTCAAGAGACCAAGGCAAAAGAATATTCTAAAGAAGACTTTGCCTTTGTCAAAGAGGATTGGGTTGGAGTCAGGCAAACTTGACATCCCCAACTCCACGGGCTCCGGGGTGATGCATCCATGAGCGTTGAGAGAGCTGGCGGACACCACAGCTGGCAACTTACAACCATCTTTGAAAAGTTGTGGAAGTCAGGAGTGGTGCCTGAGGACTGGAAGAAAGCATCAAAAAGGGCAAAGAGGACCCAAGAAGCTACCTGCCAGTCAGTCTCACCTCTATGCCTGGAAAGGTGATGGAATGTCCCATGCTGAAAGCCATCTCTACCCACATGGAAGACAAGAAGGTGATGAGGAGTAGTCAGCATGGGTTCATTATATGTAAATCAGGCTTAATCAACCTGTCTGCCTTCTACAATGAAACAACTACCGGGATGGATGAGGAGAGAAAAGTGGATGTTTTCTACCTCAACTTCAGCAAGGCTTTTGACACTGTTTCTCACAGCATCTTCGTAGGCAAACTCGGGAAATATGGATGGGATAAGTGGACAGTGAGGTGGATCGAGAACTGGGTGAATGGCAGATTCCAGAGGATTGTAGTCAGTGGCATACAGTTTAGTTGGAGCCCTGTCACTAGTGGTGTCTACAAGGGTTCAATACTAGGCCCAGTATAGTTTAACTTATTCATCAGTTACTTGGATGAAGGGACAGAGGCCTCCTTAGTGAGTTAGCTGATGAAACAAAGCTGGGAGGAGTGGCCAATATCCCAGGGGGCTGTGCAGACCTTCAGAAGCACATCGACAGGTTGGTGAGATGGGCAGAGAAGTTCAGCAAAGGCAAATTCAAGGTCCTGCCACTGGAGAAGAATAACCCCAGTCACCAGTGCAGGCTGGGGGCTGACCTGCAGGAAAGCAGCTCTGTGGAAAAGGACCTGGGGATCCACAACAAGCTGTCCATGAGCCTTGTGGCCGAGGAGGCCTGGGGTGCATTAGGAAGAACACTGTTGGCAGTTTGAGGCAGGTGATCCCATCCATCTTCTCAGCCCTTTTGAGGCCACTACTGGAGTGCTGTGTCCAGTTCTGGGCTCCTCAGTACAAGAGAGATGTGGAGCTCCTGGAGATCCTGGAGAGGATCCAGTGGAAGGCTACAAAGATGATTAAGGGACTGGAGCATCTCTCTTTTGAGGAAAGGCTGAGGGAACCAAGCCTGTTCAACCTCAAGCAGAGATGACTGAGAGGAGATCTCATTAACTTGTATAGGTATTTGAAGTAAGGGTGTCAAGAGAATGGAACCAGGCTCTTCTCCGTGGTGCCAAACAACAGGACAAGAGGCAACAGACAGAAACGATGCTCAGAAAGTTCCACCTGAACATGAGGAAGAACTTCTTTACTGTATGGGTGACTATGCACTGGAACAGGTTGTCCAGAGAGGTTGTAGATTCTACCTTACCGGAGATATTCCAGAACTGTCTGGGTGTAATCCTGTGCCATGTGCTCTGGGATGACCCTGCTTGAGCAGGGAGTTTGGACCAGAAGACTCACTCTGGTTCCTTCCAGCCTTATCCATTCTGTGATCTGGGATTATGTGATTTTATGAAGAGCTTTAAGACACCTCCTAATTCCCTCCCTTTACTCTGATTTGAAGCCTCTTGTCCACAAATAAGTTTGCCATCCTTCTGAACCTGCTGTTATACTTGTCTCTGCCTTCTTTGGCCACAAACTCTGAACGTTCAGAGTTGTGAAAAGTGCTTTCTCTCATCAGTTCTACTCTGCTATTCTGCCTGTTTCATCAAGTGCCTCTCATGTTATTTCTGAATGGGTTTATGAAGGGTTTCACAGATTTGAAAGAAGTAGTACTACTATGAAACAGCTAGAAAACAGAAGGAAAATGTTTCTGATACATAACTATATGAAAACTAAATTATTCTAAATTTTCAGAAATATCTAGGGAACTTGTCTTCTAGCTTTTCCCTAGCCCATGCAGCTTCTTCACAATCAGTTTAATCTACATGCATATACATGCAAATATGTGGTGAGCATCAGGCCTGTTTTTATGTGAAGTCCTGTTAAGAATTCTGGTTATCATTCTGGTGATGACCTCAACAGGTTATTAAAAAATCACAGACTTGAATTTTTATGCTCCTTTTTATAATGGCATAATACTACAGTGGCATGAAAAGTTGGAAGGGAAAAGAGGCCTATTATGAGAAACTGAGTATTACTTCCTTTCCTTTTTAATTCTTTTCTTCAATTCCAGATATATCTATTTTGAAAGATGAAACAGTTTTTAGAAGTCAGCAAAACTATGAAGAGAAAGAAATAACATGAAAAAATTAAGAGAAAGAGAATGTAAAAGGACTTTAGCATAAGTGTATTTGCTTTTCATTACTGTCTCTTCTGAATTTGGTAAGAATCAGTTTTAAGAGAACTTCGAAGTAAGAGTAAAAAGGTCACCTGAAGCGACTGAAAAAAAGGTAGTGAGTTTGTTTATCTAGTAATATGAATTTTGTTTACATTGATATTTTCTAGGTTTGTTGTAAAAATATTTATGTACTGGAAACCATTTCATCAAATCAAACGTCATAGGACACTCAAGGAAAATTTATTTTTCTTTTTATTTTAGCATGGAAAAATTAGAAATACTAATTAGGAATACTGTCTATGCAGCCACAGCCTGGTGTGTCTAGAACTCAGAGTATGCAAGGTTAAAAGGAAATTACGTCATATCAATTCAAGACATTCTATAACATGAGTCACCCCACTGTGAGCTCTGGGCAGGGGAGGGCAGGTGGGGTTCACCAGCTTTGTAACTTGGCAAGCTGACGGAGTTGTAGAGTTGTCTTTGCTGAGTGGAAATCTGATCATGCTTAGCAATGAAAAAGTCTTTGGGGAAAAGTAATCTCAGGAATGTTTATTTTTGTAAAATGTCTGGAAGAAATCACGAGAGCTGTAGGAAAAAGCTCTACATTTGGGAATACTGGTGAATGGGAATGAAGTCCTAAGGGGACTTCTCAAAAGCAAGTTTAAATAGATAGTTGCCATGACAAACACCACAAGCCCCCTCCTCTGAAAAGTGGGGCATCTTTTACTTCTCAGACCTTCCTCAGTAGACCTTGGTTAGTCTAACAGCTATTAGTGGTGCAACTGTATATTTACAGAAGACTGTAAAGAATTCAATAACTTTTTTTAACCTTCTATTTAATTTTCAAGGTAAAACTTCCATCTTTTTGGAGCTTCTTACAGGGTTGTTTAATACACCTGTCAATCTCACAGTTCCTTCTCTGTCAGTTAGCTCTCTAACTATTTCCTTTTTGAAAGGACTTGTTGTATTTATATGTCAGTGAATTTGAAAAAGAGCGAACTGAGGATGACTGGAGGTACATCAAAAGATTTGAATTTTATTGAAGCATTTGGGAAAAAAATAAGGAAGCCATGTATGTAATTTAAGTGTTATAAAAATATATCATTTTGGATAAACAAGGCTATTAGTAATTCACATTAGAATACTTTCGTTTGTTTGTGTGTGTATGTGTATTTTGCTTAGTTAATGCCTTCCTTCAAGACAAATACTAAAAATATCTCCCATATTTCCAGTATTTCTTTCTTACAAAATTATTGTGGTTAAGTCTGCACTGTTAAGTTACTGTCCGCAGTAACTTAAACACACAAACTTAACTTTACACAGCGAAAAAAACCCCTGCAAACTTCTTTCTGGATCAGAGAAGATGTCTTCCTTCCACAGATCTCTCAGTCACAGACAAATGTGCTTCTTTTTGGTCTAAGCTCAGTTGGAGTACTTTTTTTCCCGTCTGAATATAACTTAAAAGTGATTGTCTTTTTATTTTGTGGTGTTTCATGTTTGTGTTTGAACTGTGATTCTCCCCTAATCCCCACAAATTAGTTTTGTGAGCTTTCTTTTCCTTCAATCAGTTTCTCAAACATTAATTTTATTTATTTCCATATAAGAAGTTGTAGATGATCTATTAGTTGTCTAATGACTACAGATAGTTTTGAATTGTGAAGTAAATTGTTTTTCTTAGTTTGGAAGAGGGCATGTGAAAGGGAAGAAACTTTAAAAAAGATTCCCACTTAATTTTTTTGAAATGCATCATTGTCAGCTGATGAGATTAAATTCTGTGGTTCCAAAGCCTGGACATTTCCAGGTTTTGCATCAAGTCTGGGTCATGGAATCTATTTCAATAATCATTAAAAAGATCCTATCTGAAATACGATATTTAAAGGATCTTTTATGAAGACCTCATCTAAATAAGAAATAGGAAGTATACTTAAAAATATTCTGAAATGGTTACAGTCATATACAAATGTTAGTCACAGATGCAATGTGTATATTAATTTTTATTGGGGAGCCATGAAAACACTTGATAACTTTCATTGATTAAGACATAAACTACAATCCAATTTTATTTGTACTTCTTTAAAAAGAAACTATTTATGTTGCTCCAGAAGAGACATGCTTGGATAGCTGAGGTCTGCCTTTTGACTTGCAGTCCCTAATGAAAGACATGCTACCTGATAGCCCATATTGATTCTGAGAGAATCCCTGCAGTGTATTAAGAAAATAATGTAGGCTTTAATGAGCTAACATGCTCTCTGAACTAAAAAATTGAAAGAGAATTAAGAGATGGCAATCATGGACACTGAAAAGGCAGATGTTTGAGAAGATCAGAGGTAATAAGCTTATCTCAACAATTATTCTCAAAATAATCAAAGTGGAGATAGTTCCTTGTTCTGTAACATGCTGACCCAGATCTTCAACTGCCATCAATTGTTTTAGCCTGGATAGTTTCAGGGAGCTGTCCTCATAGCTTAGCTGAGATTTACAGCAGCTGGCTGGACTCCAAGCACTTATTTGCATCCTATTTTATTATAGTGTATTATTATTGGCAATGCAATCACAATAGCTGACTTTCATGCGTAGAAATCTCATAGTAGAATAACATAGAAGACAACCAAAAATGCCCCAGGTGGATGCAGCCAGCAGCAACTTGGAATTGCATAGCTGCAACTTCTGTGCTCTCTTTAGATTGAAATTCCAGGAGTGAAAGACCTAACGTGCTTCAGAGTGACACACACTCTGTGCAGCAACATCCTATGACAGATACATTGTCCTCTTCTGCCAGCCTGTATATTGAAGAACAAAACTAACATAAAGTACTACAAATCTATTGTGCCTAGGTTACAAAACAGATTTTTGAACTCCTACCAGCTTTTTACACTCAAAATCCTTTAGAAGCAAAAAGGCACACACCTTACATATGATGGCAATAATCAATTTTTAATCTAATAAAAATCTGAACAGTTTAATTGAAGAATTTTATTAACCCAGTTGCAATGATACCAGTGCTTACAGATCAAATCATATACAATGAAAATGGTATAGAGATGAAATTCCCAAAATCTACACTTTTTTCTGGTGATGTGTTCAGCCTTTCACTAACCTTCTGGGCCCTAAGTTTGACGGTAGCTTCATGTTCTGCGCCTCGCTTTTTGTTCACTGCTCTGCAAGTCCGTGTTATGCTTTTTAAGATGTATTTCACTCTTCTTTGGATGCTTGTACTTTCTTCTCTTTATTACTATGAGAAGTGGTTTTGCCAGCTCTGAGGGTGACCAGGAGTGTGGCAGCCACCTGTAGCCACCTGTTACCCAGGGCATCTGATACTGCTCTATGCCTGGGCTTTGAAAGCCCTTCCCGCCATCTGACTCTTCTGCTTATCTGTGCTGCATTTCTCTCTAAGTCACAGTTATCTCAGTCCACATAAATTAACTATGTTATTTCTGCTTTTATCTTCTGAACATGTATCTCTGCATAGTGAGCTATTTTAACACAGTTTACCTTCAAAGCTGAACAAAGCATAAAACAACAGTTACCTGATCATTAGATGGTTGCTCTTACTGCCAGACTAAAATAAATCTTCAGGAAAGATGAGTTAAATTCAGACAAGTCTGTTTAGGGGCTGAGCCCTGAATTGTCAGCTTAAGGCAAAGCCTGTGGCCTGTTATGGGCTCTGGCAACACTATCATTATGAGTGTGCATAGCTACAGATATTTATCCTGTATAATGTGTTTTCAACAGAGGGATAAATTTTATGCAGCACCTATACCCACTTTACTGAAAACTCTTCCTGAGTATGTATATATTTTCATGTGCTGACATCAATGTTTGCAGCAAGCATGAAGCCTTTTGCATTAACCCAACTCAACTCTGAAGCTAGTTAGCTTAAAAGGTCTAGTTACATTATCACCAAGAAAAGTTTATAACAGATGCCTTCACACCAGGGTTAAGGATATATTTCTGCAGATACTCTAAGAGACACAGTCAGTGATCCAAACATCTTTGTTCTGGCTATTTAGTATGATGAAAGGACATTCCTTTGCTGAAAAAAATTGATAATCCATATTCTACTATTTGAGTCACTGAAGCTTTATCTGCTTTTGGCATGGGATAGTTATCTTCTCCAAAGCCTCCATTCAGTTCTTACGGAAAGTTTTTGTGCAATTAGGCTAACTTCAGCTTCACACCTCTGTGAATATGTAACTACTGTTGCATCCTTTCTAGCAGCTGACCCTGCTAATGTGAACATGTTCAAATGGATAAGATTAATGAGTCAATTATTTTTACACAAGCTATCTGTCACGTAGGCTGTTTTCCTTGACTTGATTATTTTAATTAAAAAAAAAGTGCTCAATTATCTTTTTTATTGATGTTCTTGTGTTAATCAGGAACAATTATTAGTGAGGCTTTGGTGGATGGTTGCTTCTAAGTTCCTTAAATGAAAATAAAATACTTAAAACAGAACAGAGTTTTGGAAGAGGTAATTATTTTTTTTTTAATTGAAGACTTTAAGCCAATTCTGGCAGTTTCTGTTGTGGAAAATCTGGATTGTCATTTAAAGTATGGACACGTCCAAATCAATTCTTATGATCTGTAAATGAATTACTCTGTATTTACTCTGCAGCAAATATTAGCAGTTCCACTTCACACTTACATCTCAACTTATTCTGTCAAGTTAAAATCTTGTTGTAAAGATTAAGTTACAAATTTTACACATAAAGTGCCCTTGGCTTCACTGATTTACTGGGTATTACATGTATTTCCAGCACTAAGAAAGTGCTTGAGTTTTGAAATTTGTCAGATTTGAATTTAAGGTTTTAACCGCAACACCTTTGCATTGTTTGGACTGCTTATTGTTTGGATTTACGTCACTCACTTCAGCGATGCTGGGATCCTATTTATGAGTAGTTAATCGAGTTAATGAGGTTATTTAATTAATGCTTGACATAATTCAGTCACCAGGTGGCACTATTACATACAATGTTTATCTTCAAAGAAAGCGGTTAAATCCTGTGAAAATGTTTATGAATTTATTCTCCTTTCTAGATTCTGAATAAATCACTAACAAAGCCTTTCTTTCTCAGATCTCTTCTCTGCTGCCTTACTCTCTTTAATTTGAGATACTTTTGGGTGATTCTGATGCTTAAAGGTTGCAAAGATGAGAACAGAAAAACATGTTGCCCAAACTACCCTAGCAAAAAGCCTCTGGGTTTAGACACTCTGTGTTGCAGCTCCTTTGCAAACCACATTGACTGAATATGGTGAGTACATGCAGTGAAAATATCCCACAGTTTGTGATGGTTGACTGTGACTGTTCAGTTGCTAGCATTTCTGATCATTGAGGCTCTCTAGGTCTTTATGTCATCAGACCTAGCTTGTGATAAGGTATGCTGTATGATATGATAAACTGTATGTCACCCAGATCATGTGAAAATGAAGTGAGCAGTTTGACTGTGTGTTGCTTAATTGCTCCTCTTGTTGGAATTATGGTCATTTAGTAATCAATACTCAGTAGGTATGGCAAATTTTTCATCTTAAACTTTCAAGATTTTGTTACTCTAAATTTCATAATAAAGAGCCCAAACTGTATTTTTAGCTATGATATTACTCATGCAATTAAAATTATCAGTAGGGAGTAGGGGGCATGACTGTTATTAATGGCAGCATTTCATTCAGAAAAGGAAAGGAGTTTAAAGTGAGACAAGTATTCAGTGGTTTTGTAAAGGGCTCACAGAGTAAAACTTGTAGGTCATTTTTCTTTTGATTGTATACTTATACCTTATGATTCATCTTTAATCACACTTAATCACACAAATAGCTAGCAATTTACACAGCTTCTACCATCTTAAACCACGGTTAAGATGACAACCCCACTCACACATTTATGCTGTTGCTACATTAAGGAAAATGCAGCCCTCAAAATAAATAGTATATTAGCAGAGAATCATAAAATGGTTTGAGTTGGAAGGGACCTCAAAGATTGTCTAGTCCCGACCCCCCAGCCGTGGACAGGGATACTTTCTACTAGACCAGGTTACTCAGAGCCACTTCCAACATGGCCTTCAACACTTCTAGGTATGGGAAATCCACAACTTCTCTGGGCAGCCTCTTCCAGTGCCTCACCAGCCTCACAATAAAGAATTTCTTCCTAATCTAATCTATACCTACTGTCTTTCA
>VZRE01010007.1:15589-29224 GCA_013396775.1 Cephalopterus ornatus
CCTTCCTGCCTGCCTGCCTGCCTTCCTGTCTTCTTTCTTGTCTTCCTTTCTCCCTCTCTCCTTCCCTCCCTCCTTCTCTCCTTCCCTCCCTCCCTGTCCTCCTACCTCTTCCCCTTCCCCTTCTCCTTTCCCATTCCTTCTTTTTGAAATCCTGTTACATATGAAAAATTGCATAGGAGAATAAACAGAATGCATAAATACTTTAATTTTAATTATGATCTGTCTCTCTCTCTGTGTAAATTAATTAAAAACTCGGATTCTCACCTTGTATATATTAAATGAGGTTAATTAAATAATAGCAATTTACTTTAATTGAGTTTCTTTACTTTGTTTATAATTAGTGTTACACTATTAGGAAGACCTAAAAGGGATGTGCATGCTGGAAAATTACATATGTAAACCAACAGTGTGCCTAACTCCTTTTAGATGAGGATGGTTTAATGGAACCAGATGATGCCTGTTTAAACATAGCCTTTTGCATTTTCACTTAAAAAAGGCCAAATCTAACAGTTATTTAGTCAACACATTCTTAAACTCAGTAATTCTGTACGTAGACTGTATAATCCAGGAAAAAAGGATCTTAATGGAGGCAGGCTAAGGATTTGTACCCAGACAAATCTGTGTTGCTGCCGTTCTGATAAACCATTTGTAGTATTTTCATTTTTTTTGTTGGAAGCTGTATATTAGTAGAAAACGTATAATCAGCTCCAGAAGAATTCAGTTTCTGACCTTTCATGCTTTGTTTTTTTTCGTTCAGGAACTTGTAGGCTCTCTCTGGCATTTGCCATGGATAGACTGTAATACAGCAGTTCATCTGTATTGGATTTAGTTGTAAATGTGTTGAAGTCGTAAAAGTAACACTCATATAAATTATTCAAGCAGCCCCTTGATTCAACTTGAGTTTTGCTGGTGGATGGTTTATAGAGCTCAGTTGTCAAGTCGGGCAATTGAAGGCAGTCATATACTGAATACCACAGAGGCCGAAAGAAGAGCTAACAAGGACAGACAGATAATTAGAGCACTGAATCTGTGTCTGAATGTCTCTTTAAATGTGTATATGCGCTGAGTGCAGTCGTACTTGCAGAGCTCTGTTCCTCCAGCTCTTTCCCCTTCAGTAACAAGAGTCTAAAACTCACAACAGAGAATCTAAGCTTAAATATACTATCTTCTGGATAATTGATATTGCCCGAATAAACAATATTGTCTTAATCAGATTATATTTGACCAAGAGTTGTAAAGGCAATCAGTACAAAATTGTTGACCTATGAACTGTGGTGTACAACTTACTTTTTAAAATGACCCTGAGACCAAAAGGGTCAAATCTGGCAAATTTGAAATAGGTTCTTAGGAAGGGATTCACAGCAGGTCTGGGTGAGTAGCAACAGTAAATGAGTATGTTTGACTTCTGTACTGGACACTCTGGAAGAAGGCATGATACAGACACAGTTATACACATGAATAAGTATGACATAGTGGAAAACAGTTTGGCTTCTGCAGAATGAGGTCATGTCCTGAAAATGTATTAGAATTTCTTACAGCCAGTGATTATGTGGCTGGACAAGATCCTGTGGCTCTTTTAAGTGTGGGGTCTCAAAGTGCTTTTGATGATTTCTTACCAAGGACTTTCAGAGATCCTAAACTGACATGGGGCAAAAGACAAATCACATCTATTACTGGCTATCATAAAAATATAACAACAATTTCAACAACAACCATGCAAAAAGAAGAAAAAGTTGTCAGGTGTTACAATATTTACCAGTGGAGTTCATCAAGTGTCTTGTTTGAGATATATGTTCATCCACATATTCATGAAAATCATGGGAAAGTGGATATATATATAGATAGGGAGGTAAAAATATTTGCTGCTGATATAAAATTATTTGGATCAGTTAAATGAAAGCTCACTGCAAAAGTGCTGAAGGACATCACAATACTGAGTGACTTTTTAAAAATGTGAAATATAAATGCTGTTCTGTGAAAGTAATGCATCTGGGAAAAAATCCACTACTTGTATATACATAGGGGGTACATATACCCAGTGATGGGCTGTAAATGAACTATTACTGTTCAGAAGGAAGATTGTTGAGGCATTGTGTCTATTTCTTTGAAAACATCATCTTAATACCCAGATACAGTTAAAAAAGAAAATCAGCTGTTAGGAATTACTATAAAAGAAAATCAGAGCAAACCAGAAAACATTATTATGCCTCAAGTCCAAGACGCACTTGTATCATTAATACTAAGCACGTCTCTCATTACAGCATCTTAAAAAGGACACAATAAAACTAGAAAGGGAGAAAGATGACAACGATGTTCCATTCATTTCCACATGAGGATAGATTAAACAGACTAGGCTTCCTTAGTCTGGGAGGAAAAATGACTGGAGGTACTAGATAAACCCAAGAATGATGAGAAGAAAGTGAACAGGGACTGATTAGTCACACTTTCCTGCAATAGAATGAAGATGGAGAAAATGACATTATTTGGCAGGATGTTTACAACCAGAGACTGTTTTTCTTCCCCACACAGTACATAATGACACTGTAGGACTTATTTTCAGGAAAGATGCATTCAGAAACTAACTGAAAATGTTTAAAAAATAAAAGTCCACCAAATACACATACTTTCACAAGTATGGAAACTACCTAGTTTCTAGATGCTAAGAAGCTGGGAAGCCATGGTAGTGGAAGTGTTGTATAATTTTTGCCCCATTATAATTTATTTTTAGCACCACCTCCAAACTGGCACCATTTAGAAAGATGATACTACAGGCCTGTGAACCACAAAACCCCCAGGAGAATAGTAGGGCTCCAGAGGGTCATGGCCAACGGTCAGTGTCCTTCCTGGAGATGGATAACAACTGAGATCCCACAGGTTCTGTCTTGAGGGTGGTTCTGCTTGACGTCTCTATCAGTGATCTGGATAGGAGGTGGAGGATACACGCATCAAGGCTGAAGATGACACTGAGGGGAACCAGTTGATCCACTCAAGGGCTCATCTGCCACTCAAAAGTGGTTTGAACAGGAGGAGAAAGTGTCTGACAGGGACATCATAAAGTTCCGCATGGGTAGAGGCCGAGCTCCGTTCCAGGAAGGAAGAGCCCTATCCTTCAGGCGAGGATAATGGGGCTGGGGAGAAGCTCTAGGGAGATGGCACTGGGTCCTGACAGACAGGAAGCTGAACCAGGTCTAGGAGTTCTCCTCAGGTCCAAGGAAGCCTGAATTATTCTATGAACTTATGACCATGTTCTGTGATTTGATCCTTCATGGTTGCTTGTATGTTCTCTTCTTCTTTCAGTTTTTCCATATGTACTTGACTGTATTATGCAGTTTTTGACTTTTGTGCAGAAACCTGTTCATATGTAAGATATCCCTTATTCTTCAATAGCCTAATCAGGAAGCCAAAGAAATTCTAATTTTATGTCTGACTTTTATGTTTCTGTTACTCAGGTAACCAGACTCCTCCTCTATGCAGGAACCAGAATGAAGAAAAATAGTGAAAGTTTTTCTTACCACTGAAGAAAATAGAGGTGAATTTGTGCGTTAACAGATTACAGAAGGAGACAGAAATGTGTCCAAAATACATCAGATCACGGGACAGTAAAGTTAACCAACTTTGAAGGCTGCTATGTAGGCACTGTCAAAGACTCTCAGGAGTGGGACTGTGCTAGGAGACTATTCCTCCACATAAGCAGTGTGGCCAAAGTAACTGAGGGGCATAGTCTACTGGAATTTTTTGATTCTTCTGCTTGCAATGACTCATATCTGTACAAAGAAATAAATGGCCTTAAATGCAGCTAGTGGTAGAAGTCTCCTATCCTTTCCTTTCCAACGCTTTGTGACTTTTAATCTCTTAGAGGAGTTATTTGTAGGAGACTAGCATATAAGAATGCTGTTATTGACTTTAAAAGAATATTTTTTATTTATAAATACTTCCTTACTTGTCAAGGAGGCTAGGCACTGAGAGTGGTTTTGGACTACAAAGCTGCATGATTCAAAGCTCTGTATCATTTATATCTCTAGAATATTCTATATCTAATTTTAGGTTCTTTTTAAGCTTACATCAACCTTTTTTTTCCTATCTAAAATTAGTTGGCTGTGGGTTAGACGTCAGAATTGACATCTGCTACAGACAGGTGAGAAAAGTTCAGGGTCCAGTGTCAATTCATACTAACTCATGTCTTTTTTTCTGCCAGTCCTTCATGCTTCCAAAGCAGAATGAAAATAAGAATTAGGTTCATAGGTTGCCATGAGTCTCAAAATGCAGCAATTTCATTTTACATAACTGCAGCTGCCTTGAATGTATAGGTTTAAAAAACAACTCCTCTCAGTAACTTCTCCCTTCATATTATTATACGACTGAAAATGTGCTATTGCTTTTCTCTAGCCTTAGTCTTTTCCTTATGGTGGGACTGAATTGTAAGACAGAAACGGAATGGGAAAAAATGTTTTAAAAGCTTCTCTAGTCAGTAATCAGACTCAGAATTTAAACAGGTTCTCTCTGTCTATCATTCTGTATATTTGGTAACTGAAAATTTAAATTAATTTTTTCTTATGAAGCAGGAGATAGCTTACTACAGAGATGCTCAAAAATTTCTAAATTGATTACAATTTTACCATTCAAATTAGTGAATTTATTTTTGTTGATATAAGCTATTAGAGACTGTGATGTAAAAGTAACCTAAATCATACAAAGGGACAACATTGCTGAATTTAGTCAAATGACGTGGTTAATACTTGTCATGAAACACAGTGTTCTCCCAAATATTAAGTATACATTAAGAAAGGATTGCTTAATTTTAAAGCTAGCTGTAGTCTGTTTGAATATGTGTTCCAGATTTGTGAACATTTGCTCATTTGTTATTAGACAAGTCTACAGTGGAGCCAGATGCTTAGCTATAGGGGACACTCTGAGCAGTATTTGCTGAGACACATTCACCTCCAGCAAGGGCCAAGAACTGTAAATAGCTATCTTGGGTCAGGGACCAAGTTGCTCTGAAAATCTAGTAAGTCTAAAGAATTTCCCTTCCTCTTTTGATTTGTTCAGTAAATCTCTTTATATCCTTTATATTATTTCAGAATCAATCTTGATACATATGTAGAACTCTCTATTTTTTCTCAGCCTCTCTTCTTAGAATATGGCTCCAGGTGCTTTAGATGTTCTTTAGGAATACAAGGGAGTAGTTAGCTTTTGTTTTTCTGTATCACACAATAAAAAAAAAGATCATATGAGCATACTAGGTTGAGAGGAAGTTATGGAAAACCTTTAGGCAGCACATACAAGTGATGCTCTATGTCCACAAACTGAATGTACAGAGATGTGTCCAAGTTTTTAAACAAGTGGTATTGAGAATAGATATATATGCACATACACATCTATAGAAAAAATCCGATTGAAGAAATGGAAATACAGCTAATGGATTCTCAGTACTTTTGAAAATGTAACCCCAGCTGTGAGAGCTGAGCACTTGAAAACCTGCCCCGAAAGAATATACGAATCACAGTATATCAATCTGTTTCCCCAAAAAGCATTTCCCTGAAAACATTGATCTGATTGCATATCTGATTTAATCACATGGATGTTGTGGCTACTTCCGCAAACCTTTCATTAAGACTGTGAGTGAAAACAGTATAGGTTGGAGCCTAAATCCTGTAACTCCTTGAAACTGACAGTGATTGCAGGGGCACTGCTATTGTGAAACATCAGATGCAATTTCACTTGGAAAGAAGTGGGCAGAAGCCTCTGCTAACTTTCTTTCCATATCAGTGTTTGATTTATTTCTCAAACCTGTGAATTTTGATTACACATGGCTCTTTAACCATTTTTGGCGATGAGATTTCCTCCTATTTCTTCCCAGTTTCATATCCTGGCTTTTGTGCATTAAAGTGTTGCTGTTGCACATGACTGTCATGTTTATGTTCTCTCCTAGAAATCAGATGATTGTTGGGTTCTTTAATGCTGTATTTGACCTTTGAGTTCCAGAGCTCAAATCAGCATTGCAATTTCTGTAGTTCATGAATTACTAATCAGGAGTGATAAAGAGCCATCAGTTCTGGGATTCATATCACAACACTGTGGGAGAATGCTCAAACTAAATCAGAAACGTTCTCTACTTTAAATAAAATAACGATACTATTACATTAATATATACAATTTTTGTCAAAGTTCAGCAAACTTGGTGCTATGATGCAGTGGCTAGTCACCTACATGTGAAGCTAACTTGTTTTTTTAGCAATGCTATCCAAGTGTGCATGGATTGCTGAGAGATTGGCCTTTCCAACACTTGTTTTGCTCTCTGATGTTGACTTGAAATAAAATGGTCACAGTAAAACAAGCTTTCAATGGATGAAATCCCATAAGGGACAAGGTTTGGTTTTCTGTTCTGATAACGGTTTCTCATGATTGACTTCCCATTCTTTAGGAGGAAGAAGTTTGCACCAACTGCTGCACACTACAATAATAAAAACTATTCTTGCCTAATTTCCTAAAGCTACTTTAAAGTCTTTTTCCAATTAGTCGGCAACCGTTATAGGGATTTTTAATCTAAATTAAAAAAAGTAATCAAGGCAGTATGACTCTGCTCAGCCCTTAGGGAAGATTATCCATATTCAGCCCCTTCTAATGGCCTATTGCAACCTGATATATTGGCAGTCGTCCAGCCTGTGTAGCAGTCCTAACAGACGCTCAGGCCTTGAGCCTTTAAAAGAGCTTTCTTTTAAAATAAAACAGCCTGTTTTGTTTGACATATTTCTTTTCTTTTTTGCTTGCTTTCTTTTTTTTTTTTTTTACATTCTTACTTGGAGTGATTTTTACCCTGAGCCTCTAAAAGGAGTTTTGTGTTAAATTAAAACAACATGTTTTGTTCTACATGTTCTTTTCTTTTCCTACTTTTTTTTTCCCCTTACATTCTTCCTTGGTGTGATTTTTACCTCACTGTGATTGCTGCCAAAACCTGAGCTCAAAGTTCAGTCAGGGGAAAGGGAGGTATTCAGCAGTATTACAGGCAGTTTATGCTCTTGTGCAACAAATATTCCCTACCTTTCTTCAATCCATCCTGTTAACATCAGTGTCCAGTTTACAAATTGCATGATGTCCAGGAAGTGAGGATGGCTAGGAATAATCTCTGTTGTGTGCAAAGTGACAAATGCATCTTGTATCCAAAGGAATGTCACTGATAGATGAAGAGAAACTAGAAATGTGTAGAAAGGAAGGATCTGGCCATCCTGAATGTACTGTGGGTTCAAACCTTTAGGTACATCATTCTGGTAGGAACTGTTAGCATGACTTTGGTAGATAAAGATTCCTCGGTGTGATTTCAGCAATTTTTATGAGGTCAGATTTTCTTGCCTATGCACAGAAGTCCTTTCTGAAGACCTTTCTGAGAAGTAAATAAGGCTGTGGAAATTAAATTTTCTTATTTACACATCAATCCAAAGAAGGAGTTACAGCATTGTTTTTAAAACAGCGCAAGGAAGGGCTGCGTCCTAGAACTGCTGGGGAGATTGGGGCAGACTGGCTCCTGAAGGGTAGGGAATAAAGTAAGCATATATAGACAAGGTTTATTCATTAGGCTTTTGGGATTTTTGTCTGCATAGCTCGCAGGCCAGTTTCACACCTCTCCTAGGAATGCTAGCAGACTAGCTTAAGTAACGTTAGTCAAAATATATCCCTGGATTCAGGAAATGTATCTGTCTGCCCTGTGCTCACATATAATTGCATACTGAGGGAGAATCCACCCCTCTGTCATGGTATTTCAGATTCTGGAATTTGACAGCTGTTTGTGTTTGCCTGCTTACTGTGTCT
The DNA here is from genome assembly GCA_013396775.1 of Cephalopterus ornatus. Taxonomy (NCBI): domain Eukaryota; kingdom Metazoa; phylum Chordata; class Aves; order Passeriformes; family Cotingidae; genus Cephalopterus; species Cephalopterus ornatus. Next base: position 23,393 of record VZRE01010007.1, read on the forward strand.
GATCATCACTGTGGTCATTTGGGGGCAATAATTACATGCACATTTACTCACATCTCTCCTTCTGGCCTATCTCAAGTATTTCTTTCCTTCCTGCATTTGTTTAATGGAAGCAATGCTCACACTGACACCAAAATAACAGTACTAGAGTTCACCCTCTGTCATTTTGTGCACATCACTGCTCTTAGAAAGAAACTGATCCTGAAGAATTAACAGCATCTAGTTAATTCAGGGTCCTGTTTGCAGCTAAATTAAATGAATTTTGGGGTTTTTTTCATTCCTTATTTCCAACCTGGTAAGCTGTCTCTCAAGTCACCAACATAGATGCTGTCTACAAATTCTGCTTTGGAGCAACAGTAAATGATACTGCATTACGGCTCAGAAAAGGAAAGAAAACAAAGGGCTGTTTCAGTGAAAGTTAAAATGAAATACATGCATTTATTCACTGGTCTGTAAAGATAAGTGTTTGTGTACTGACGAAATTTCTGATAATTTTCTCGTCTGATTATTTTTCAGTACATTTCAGGAAACGGTTTGTTTGCCTGGCTAGTGCCCATTAAGTGAAGCATATAATATAAGTACGATTTCTCTTGATTAAACTTAGTGTATACACCCAAGTTGACAATAAGACAAGTCTTCTAAAAATGTACATGTTTCTCATGTGTCATCATTGTTTGGGATGCCAAGAAAATGCAAGCCATATGCAAGTGTAATAAAGTGGAAAAATCATCAGTGTTCTTTTAAGTCTTTTTGTTTTTCCTTACTTTCTAGAGATTCCAGCAATTTTTAAAAATATGCACTGTCTTTGCAATTTTGTTGCCAAGAAAGAAAAGCTAGTTCATTCTGTAATATAACCCTGTAATGTGTCTGCCTCATATTCAGCTTATATTATTCAGTACTGTTTGAAGTGTTTCCAAGGTGACATCTAGCACACCCTGGCTTAGTAAAGTATTTAATTAGCATAATGACTAGCCAATATGATGAAGGGGAAAAAAAACCTCCCTGGGTCAAGTCAGGAGACAAATTTACCCTGAACTATAACTGAACTGTTTTAAACAAACTGCTCTTTTATTAGAGTTACTCTTTCTTTATTGTAAGTACTTGACTTTTTTCTGTATCTTGATTTTTTTCCCTTTCCTGATTTTCTAAAGAAAAAGATATTTGAAGGTGTATTTGTTAGGGTGACATCACTTCTTATATTCTTTTTTTTTTTTAATTTTTTTTCCTCTGAATTCATAATGTTCTTGGATTCAGTTGGGAGGACATTCCTTCTCTTTTTGTCATTCATGGATGTATCATAAAAAATGGCCTGTAAGCCTTTGTTTCCATTGTCGATGATGACAAATATTGCCAGGGATTCAGTAGGTGGCACTCTTACCTACAAGCTGGACTTGTGTAATGTTATGCAGAGAAAGACAGAGCACAGAAAAACCCCCCCCCCCCAAAAAAAAAAAGAAGAGATAGATATTAAAAAGTGAATGGTGTAGAGCAGAGCTGATCTGATTCTGAAATTAGCTTCATTTTCCTCTTAATTTGTGACATTCTCTTAGCTCTCCGGAAAGGTATTATTCAGTGACCATATTAAGTGAGAAGCCAGCAAAAAGATGAATACATCTGTGGGTAAAAATACGAATAATACTCTTGTTTATATTCAAAGACAATACAGAAAAAACCATCTCTCATAGCCTGCAGCTTCCCATATTAAGAACTGCCTATCCACAGCACCCGGAGTGGAGCTGGTCATGCCAGGCACAGGAACACAAATGCTTTCAAGAGTTCTGCTGTTTTGCACTAAATGGTGCTTAAAAAAGTAATTCCAAAACCCTGCAAGAGAGACAATTAGTAGATTACTTCCTGGCAGTGTGGCAGGAAGTGGCAAAGCCTATTCCATTTTTGTAGAATTAGTGATGACTAGGCTCAGGACAATTTTCTGACCAGCATGTTTACTCTAATAGAAAAATTCCCATTTATATTAATACATTTTGGATTGTGCCCTAGCTTTCTGGTCGCTATATGATATCTCTCAGGGAGATTTTATAGTGTTCTGAGGTTAGCAAACTTTGGCCAGCCATTGAAAATATTCTATGTTAATATTACCAACTAGGGGTTAGGATATTTGCTTTCTCTTGAGTATGTACCACAAACTTAGCAGGTTGTTCTACTTCCCTGTCTCTGTATCTCTATTAAGAAAAGGAGGATAATAATCTGGTTGCCATCTCCTATTCTCACTCACCTTGCTAAGGTGCTGTGAGAATTCATGTATTTTTTAAATGCTTAGAGACCCTCAGCAAACGCTGTGTGACTACAAAGCCTTGGGTTTTTTTCTTTATTCAGTGCTTTCTGTCTGAGGCTCAAGAGCTATTTGGTTTCTATGCTGGAACTTGCCATAGGAGGACTTACTACTCTGAGCTTCAGAGAAGTATTAAATCACACAGAGGTTTTATGAAAAAAGGAGAAAAAGAAGGGGGAAAATTATGAAAGAACCCCCCAAACCTAATCCTTCCATCAAAACAGAGAAAACTTTTGTACTCTTTGCTTCTGCTGCAGAAAGCCCACAGACTTCCTGACTGAAATTTATACACAAAAAGCATCAGAGAGCTCCCTGCTTCATATAACAGGTCTCTGGGATTCAGTCATTTTTACTACATTTTGGAATTGCTTTTTTTTAATATAGTGGAAGGGTTAGTAGTCCTGTTAGGAGATATGAGCCAAAGATTTCACTTGTAACTTGCACATTGCGGATGAAATACATCATGATATGTTTAAATAAATAAAAAGTTGAAGACCTGTCTGCTGATTTCATGGCATTTATTATAGTGCATGTTTGTCTTCGAGCATACTTTTTTTTTCAAATATTTATTGAATTTCTACCACAGCACGAACTGCACACACTTTTTTTTCAGCAATAAACACAGAAGCTTGGGAAGAGGGAATACCATCCAATTCTCTGGAGGTTGTAGTGCACTGCACACTTCCTTTGCCAATTTCTTACAGTGGATGGTTTTCTAAAACCTTTGAACTGCAACTTCATTCTAACAAGAGGGAAAAATATCCTGTTTAATCAATAAGACATGGCAAAGCGTGAATAAGTGCATATTTATGATCAAAGCTGCTTGCTCTAAATGAACATCCTCTAGTACAATTCAAACAGTGAAATGTCTGAATAAGACAATACAATTTTATTATAAAACGTTACTTTTTGTCAAAGAATTTACATAATCTTAATTAAATGAACAGGCTAATAAGCTCTCAGTGGTGAATTCTGCTGTTTTACACTCTAGCCAAATAGATCATTCAGTTTTTCAGGCATTCCTTATTGTGCAGATGAAATGGCTGTATAACATTTCGCTGATGTTTTTTTTCTCTATTTTAGCAGAAAAAACAGAAGTAGCAGTAAACAGAAAATTAAATAATTGACTAAAAAATTAGCAGAATGATTTGCTGGCCTACCCTAATAATTAAAACAACATAAAAAATAATAATAATTAAAAAAAAATCCATGCATGACATAAGAAACACTATCCAAACACGAGATTTTTCTGCTGAATGAAAAGGCTTGGTTCTGCATCTCTGGCAAACATTTAAGTTCCAACAGATATTTTGTGTGTCCTAAAATGTGATATCAGCTACTAAATGCTGAGGCAGAAATATACAGAAGTGATTTCTTTCTTTTCTGTATTAGAGCGCTAATGTTCTTTATTTTTCCAATGTGTTTTTGTGTCCTTCTCTTCAGTTACTGTGCAGCAAATCCCTCCTGCTAAATCCAGAACAGGACTAAAAATGACTATTGTGAGCCATCTCCAGCTTCCTGGAAAAATGTAGGAGCTGAAAAGGGAAGTTAGATGGAAGCAAATATAGAACTTGTATCCCATCAGTTCCCTTCTCTGATAAAGTAATCAGAAGTGGAAGCTGAAAGAGCAATACAGGTTACTTAATGGATACTGAGAGTGTGCTGTCAAATTTTGCTGTTTAGAAATATTTTCGCGTCAGAGACCAAAGTACTTCATCCATGTATGAAAAATAAATGAAATGCAGGAAATTTCTGAATCCAAAACAAAGAAAGAAATGTGAAGCCTGAAACAGGTTTTATTGAAACTGGTAGTTACTCCACTTCCATGAGATGAACACCTCTGTTCCAGTGCAAGTGTTTAAAGGAGGAGTTCCTTGGTTTGCTTAAGACTGCTTTTCTAACCTATTAAAGGGCACAACTTTGCTTAAGTAATACAGAGTACACTCATCTGGGCATATGCTCGAAGGATGCAGATCTGTGCCTTTTCTTCATTCCTGAATGTTAGTATCAGAGATGACATGTCTGGGGCATGGGTGTAAGTGAATCAATGGGAGAGGAGTTTAGCAAAACTCTGGAGATTCTCTGTATCTCTAAAGTAAAGCTGTCCCTTCTTGACTCACCTTTGACAGTGTACATCTGATCTGGAAAGCCACAAAGACTTTTTCTGGCAGCTTTTGTACTCTGCTAGAGTTCAAGCATGATTGTGCTTAGTGAAAAATCAGGGACTTAACCAACAGGAAGCAGGTTTCTCAATCTCCTTGACTCATAGTAAAAAAAAAAGATGGAGAGTGTTCAAGGAGCACAATCACACTATTCTTTAAATGTGCTCTTTCGCTGAAATATCTTCTTTTTTTTTTTTTTTTTCAGTGACATTCTATCGTTGCCACTCTCCATTTGGGCCTCAAAGAAAGAAAATACAAACATAAAAGTCAATCTTTGGGCTGTAGGAAGAGCTAATTCAGCCCTCAAAGGGAATTTTTTTTCCTTGTTTCTTTATTGAATTTGCTAGATAGAAGTATTTTGCAAATGAACAATACTGTGAAGAATATACTATGGATGTGCACAAGGGCTTCTCAGTTCAGTACACAGCGTGCTTCAAAGTCTAAGAAACTTTGTTTTCAACAAACAGGAATTGTGGCCTCTGCTCACATTTTATCCTGTTATCATACATGCTACTCAGTATGTTCATTCCACTGTTTTTGTGTTTTTTGCAAGCACAAATGCCTAGGGAAAAGATGTAGCGTTGAGATCTACTTTAAATGTAGCTTTCAACACTTTTCACATTTGCTTAACTCTGTTATTATTTAAGAGATAAAAAGTATTGGTTTTACTGTCTCATCATGGTAGTCTTTCAACAAGAAGTCATCTTTGTCTTTTCAGAATTTAAATATATTCTTCCTCAACAGACACAAAGTCACTCTACCTTTCAGAATTATTTTTTCCAGGCCTCCTTAAGCCTATTGTATTGTAGACCCTACTTCTGCAGCATACTGCTCTACTTCTTCAGTATTTGCTCAATGCACGCCTGTTGAGCATTTTATTTCCTTGTCCTTAAAAAAAGCTATTTTTAAAAATTCCATTTATAAAATAATATTTTAACTTTTTTTTTCCTTGTAGATGTGTTTTCTTTCTGTCTTTATCCATTCACATGTATATGGCATCACTTTTGGTCTGTGCACAAAGGCATATTCATTCAGACACTTTTATGCCATTACAGCTCCAGCTCCATTGGTGCTTTTGTCTTCCCGATAGATGCATAGATCCAAGTTAAATGAAAAGCAGAATCTTGTTGTATTTATGACTGTATTTTTGTCAGGAATACTGAAATAAATTGTGTTAAGAGGTCTTTGACTTCAACCAGTGCTCTTCAATTAGACTCCAGGGTACTGTAATGTTACAGAAAGTGCCTGCTGGCATAGATATTTGGAAAGCAGTGTTTAAATAACAAACTGTTTGATTCTACCTGCCTTGCCCTACCTACTGCCTTTTTTTGAAGTGAGCTAATTGTATAATTTATTGAAATTAAAACAAGCTAAGGAAACTGA
>VZRE01010033.1:0-12487 GCA_013396775.1 Cephalopterus ornatus
GCCCCAGGCCTATTTCTCCTATTCAAATGCCTACCTTGTCCTACTTTATCTTAGTTTATTACCTCTAGGCCTATTGTATCCTGCTTTTAGCGTTCTTCTAAGTTTTGGTCCAGTAGGCAGAACAGAATGAGTCTGAGTAGCACAGGCACAGTAGATTCTGGGGAGGGCGCCTATCTTAGTTAACTCTTTTAGGCCTAACTCTTGTTTCACTTGTCATATTTCCTTGTCATATTTACAGGTGATCATGAGTGGATGGCAGTCGAAAATTATAACTATAATTGAAAACCCCAATATTTAAAAATCTTTGTGCAGTTAGATTACAATTTTGAAGGAATATAAAAGTTATTCTCTCAATTAAAAATTGCAAGTAACAGTAGAGGGCAGACTGTAGCGCTTCTTGCTTTCTAACATGTTTTGTTTCTCAGTTGGGTTTGTCTAGGAAACTTTATTGTAGCGGAAGCAAATGGAGTTTTCATACCAAATGTCTGGATGAATTTTCTAACTCTTACAAATTTGAAAAGATTCCAATGAGTAGCACATAACACAGGGAGCATCTGAAAAAGCTCCAAGTATAGGTGACCCATATCTACTCCAGACCTATCATCCCCAAATTGTCTTTCTTAGAGTGGCTTTTTATTACAAGCCTTTAGTGAAGAGGGAAAGTTCACCTAGGCCGGTTCAAAGCAGGATTGGAGACAACGGTGAAATGAACAGAGTGAACCTTTATTATAGTGAACCACAACTGAACATGGCTCCTCCCTTTTATAGGGGGAGCAAGGAAGGATTTGGAAGGATAGGAGAGGTGTCACAAATATGGAGGAGATTTACCTTAACATGGAAAACATGGGAGGGATTACAACTTTATAAGACTTAATAGGGAGGAATGTAACCATAAAAGGGAGATCTGCAGAAATTAGCCAATAGGAACTGAGGGAGGACTGGGGTAGATAACATGGGGGGATTTCTATAAAATTTCAAAGAAAATAAAATCTTAATATTAAAACCACAACTTGGATAATAAAGTCCATCACTTCTGTGCTTGGCTTGGAAATACTAAATCATGTCTTCCTCTATGGTTGATTCCGTCAATGCTTGAATCCACTTCTCTTATTGCTGTTGCTCAATTTCTTCATCTTCCACAGCTTTTCTGAGTGAAGAATTACTAGGAAACTCAAGATTACATTTTATGACCTTTGTTTGTTTGTTTGATTAATCTTTAGTGGTTTTGACTGAGCTTAACTGACTTGTTTTTGCTTTCATTTCATGTTTCTTCTATATGCATAAGCTCAGATTCATAAATGTTCCTGATGTTTCTTCCTTCCTCCACATGACTTCCAATGGGAATACAGTTCTTCCTTGACCGTCCTTTAAGAAATTATCTTATTTGTCGCTTACTCTCAGGTAGCATTTATAAATACATTCTTAAAGTATGAACTTTTCAGGGAATTTTTTTTTAGTCATACTCCTCTTTCTCACACCACTTTTTTGAATTAAAAATAGTGCATTTAATGTACTTTATTATAAAACCAATCGATGATAAAACCGTTGTGAATGAGCACTTATTCCTGTTTCAATGTGCTGTGAATTATTTTTGTGGGATAAAAATTTCATAATTAACTTTTGTCAATATCCATTGTTCATCACCTTTTCTTTTTCAGATACTAATGAATAAGATCAGTTACAAAGGAAGAAAGTTGTTATGAAATTGAAACTTGAGACTGTTTTGGCATTTTTGACAGTTGCTGCTAAAAAATGTAAACCCAAATGGACTCTACTTCAGACACTTGAATGCAGCAGACAAAAGTATTATTTCATCCCCTGTAGGCCACTGTCTCTGTTCACTCTTACTTTTATGTCATCATGTTGCTTTGATACCTATAATATGTTTAATAGGTTTTTCTCTGTTATTATTGGCTTATGATTCTGCTTTTTCCTAGGGATGACAAAAGTGACAAGTCACATTGTTCTGTTTTACGAAGCTCTATAGGGACAATCTTAACCATAGTACCCTATGGGAGTATGACATCTAATCAATAGATAGGAAGTTAGCCTTTAACATTTGGATTGCTTGCTTCAGTTTTATAATTCAGGTTAGCAATTACAAGAATATCCCTGATTATCCAGTAGGTCAATATATATCTTTATTCATATGTTTTACACTCTTATTGTTGAAAGGGAACTAAAGCAATGAATGATTTATAAAACTTAATCAATTTTCTTTATACAACAATTTATGTTTTCTAACTGTACAAACTGTTATCATGTGATGATGATAGCTGCTAATTCTGTTAGATCTTGTTTTAACTATACCTGACTCATCATATTATTAAAAAAAAAAAAGAAAAGAAATAAAAAGAAAAGCTATTCTAGATTTGCTGTATATTTGATCCTCACTCCACAGTCTCTCCACCTCACTCCAAACAATCCTTCATAGTACTGGAATGTTTTCTTTTTAGCAAACATAGAAAAAAAAATTTAAATCTTAGGAAATATATTTTGGTGGACCATATGTGGGGTTGCCTTGAAGGACTGAGCTAGGTTGCTTAATTCCCTCAGTTTTCCAGGTCCTTCAAAGGAAGTCTCAGCTGCTCTATGAGGTGGATGTGAAGTGTTATTTAACTATAATTTAAAAAACTGAACATCATCAGAGATACCACTATTAAAAAGAGGTTATTGATTCCTTTCTCTAAATCAAGACTGGCTCAGTAAATACCCCATGATTTTTCAATAAAAAAAAAAAGAAAGCATTTCACCCTATATGTTTGCATTATCTGAAAACAATTAGTGGTAAACGAAAAACTTACTCCATAAATGTTTTTGAATTAATTTCTTATAAAAATTATTTTATAAAATTTTTATTTAGTAAATATTAAAAAGTAATAAAAATATTCAGTTGACCAGAGCAAAATATTTCAAATATTGAATTTCAAATTCAAGACCACTTTAAATAAATACAAATATAAACATAAATATAGGTTTTCCATTAAAGCAGTAAGCACACATCATATTAGCAGATTTGAATTTTTCTGTTCTTCACACTGCTAAAGTTCAGATGGGCAGGCATACAAGGAAGAGTATGACAGTATGACAGCCCATCAGAGCAAGACTTATGTAGATTTTATGCAGTCAAAATATGTGTGAGTGTTTCTCATACACTTTCATAGGTGAGGTGAGGATGAGAAAGCTGGAGACTTGCAATATTTGAGTTAATAGAAAATTGGGTTTGGATCTTTACCATATATCCCTTTCCTCATTATATATGTGCTTATTCTACCTGCCTTCTTCCTATACCCACTTCATCTTCTCAATTATTACATCTTTTACTAAAAAAGCTCAGCTTTTTAACATAAATTGTATTTTTTTCCATAATTGTATCTTTTATTTCCAGTTCGTACACCTGAATGTGCACTGCATGTCACTATGCTACAGGCCACTATCATGCATTTCCTTTACATTCTAGGTCTCTTTCTTCTTCTCTTGGGCTACTCCTTCCAGATTTACTACCATATATGCTATGTAGGAATGAGCCACCTGGTAGTTACACTGTCCAAAAAATTGTATTTGCTATACACATGTGGAAACTATTTTTTTTTTCCTAGAGTGATACCACCACCATGGAAACTGTTAGGAATGAGAAGCAGAATAAAGAGCAGACAAACAATGGTGAAATTTTGTACTGTCATATACCTAACAAAGTGTAGACACTTCTACAGTGTCATTAATGTATTATTCCTTTATATGAGACCTGTATCAGAAAACTACAACATCTTGGATAAAAGCCTGAGATGCCTGCTGCTAAAAGCCTGTTTCTACCTAAACAATGTACAAGAAAATCAGGTGCCTAAATTAGGAAGGTGTGGCAAACAAAACTTTAGCTTCTATTTCAAACACGCCTCTTAGTGAAAACTATTTGATTTCTTTTCTACAGCTCTTCTAAGAAGACCAAATTTTGAATGAACTCAGAGACAGCAAATCCACACTAATCTGTAATGGTCGATCTTCATCTGTTTGGGAAGCAAGTCAAAAGCTGTGAACTGAGGAACTGAACACAGAATAGTAGCCAGGATCAAATAAAAAGATCCTGCTCTTTATCCCTGAGACTTCCATGCTTCTTGGTTGTCAGAGACTGTAATACTTTAAAAAAAATGTGAGTAGTTAAGAAACGGAGTATAGCTGCAAATTGATTTGTGAAGATGACAACAATTAGAAAGAGAAGAAAACAGACATAAAATCAAACTTTCCAAATCAAATCATGTATTAGTTTCTTCATTCTGATCCAGGTTTTACTTCTTTTATCCTTAGGGTAAAAGAAAACTATGATCCTGTTAAATGTTCCATTCTGTTACACTTTGTATGTGTAAGTAAGCAAAGAGATGTTAAAGAAGATCCCCACTGGCCTTTAGGGAACACCAAAATTCTAAAATATCTTTTTGTTGGACAGCAATAATACCCAAGTTTGAGATGTTCCAAGAATAGATTTAGGCAGAGGGCGGGGGGAGGGAGAGGGGCAGAAAGGTGAAATGACAAGTGAATATTTTTCTCCCTCCAAATACTCGATATTCTGTAATGCCTTTCTAAAGCAAAAAGTGATGGACAGTAAAGAGACATCAGGTGATGTGCCAGATAATTTTTTGCTTCCTTTTAAGGTGAGACTTTGATATTTTTACATCTTTGTACTATACCTTCCTCTGAAGCGCCTGAAAATGAGAGTGGTTCAGGCTGAATACGGTGCAAGTGTGACAACTTCTGTGCTTCTGTGGTCATTTGCAGTTTTGTGAGAGTCCCACTGGTGTTCATGGGAGGTTTTCTTTTGGCTTCTTTGAGAGAAGTGTTGATTGAAGATTGATTCAGTGGAACATTTAAAGTCATGTATTCAAGCCTTCACAAAACAAAAGTGAAATGTTTGCTCTCACTTAATTTTTGCAGGTCTTCATGAGCTGCTAGAGTAAAGATGAGAAGCCTGGAAAATTAGTGAGTAGAGAATTTTCCGTGAGCCTGCCAATGTCGGACCTTTCTGATTTAGCTGTTATGAAGATAGTGGAGACATAGATATAGCATTCTGATCTCCAAAATAAAGATGAAAATTATAGAATGGGTGAAAATATAAGAGAACCGAGAAAATAGTGGTCATAAAAATTGATTTTCTGAGTCTAATTATAACTCAGGTTCTGTTTTGCCACACTACACTCTGAGTAGTGCCTCATCCTAAAAATATCTTCATTAACCTGTTCTGTAATAAGCACTTTCCAGAAAATCTTTCCAGATTCCTTCTTTGCCAGTGCTAATGTATGGAGGCTTTTTATATTTTTATTGTGTGTATTATTTGAAGAAATGTTTCTCCTTGAGGTAATGCCTCTCACATTTTTCTCAGTTTTCAACTTATTTCCATTGATTATAATTCCCATCTAGGTACTTAATTACAGATAGAATTCAGGTGGATTAAAGGTAAATCTACAAGTGTTTTGCAGGCTTATATTAATGAAATATTCTTAAAGAAATCAAGAGCAAGTTAGCTAGTGAATGGGAGCTAATACAGAAAAAAGAAGCTAATCGTTGTTACATCTGTCTCTCCCTTTGTTCATGATAAGATATTTCGTGTCATTTGGCAGAAAAGGTCTAGGTGGTCACATAATTACAAGTCAGTCTCATACCCTTTATGAAAGCTAGAAGAATTGTGAAAGAAATGCTAAAGAATATTCACAGATGTCCTAAGTGAATGCTCTTCTCTGAAATTATTTCCTGGGAGGATGGGAGGAATCCAGGTGCTTAAAAACCATCAAAACGAAAAGGTTTTTCATAATCCCAGTACTGTGCATTAATTTCACTATCTTGAGTATAATCCATTTAAAGAAATGAAAGAAACTTATGTTCTTTTTTGTGAAAATCATAGCATGAGAACTCAGATATGCACCTAGCAAGAGGAAAAAGGAAAAACTGCTACACAGGTTTCGCCTGTTCTCCCCCTGGCTATGTTGCCTGTACAGCCATCCATCACTGAGAAGTACTTAGTTATAAATTTGAATTGAATAGAAGTGACTGGGCTGTCTGTCTGCTGCCTCTACCAAAACCAAAAGGCTTCTCAGCAGAATTTTGCTTTCTTACTTCTACACAGTAACAATGTGTGCCATTCTAAAGAGCACAAGTGACACGCAGGCTGACCTCTTGGCTGCATGTGTTACAGCTATAGGCAACCCAAATGGTGCCAGGTGGGGATTACACAGTGCAGAACAACATCTGCTTCACTATCACAAGGGTAAATGATAGTTCCTCATGTTATGCCATAAACAGCCTGAGGTAAGAAAGACTGGTAGAGTTCCTGTCACAAATTAAACTCTTGCCAGTAGGTAGGATTCCACTCCATCTGTCCATTTAAGTAGCTCAAACAGAATAAAAGCTATATAAAATATTATCCAGAGAGATAAAAGGCAAATAATGCAATTTATTTATGGGATAGAGCAAGAAATGAAAGCAAAACTAAATAAAAAGAGAAGATTTTTTTCCACTATGATGAATGGAAAGTGCTGTGCTGTTACATAATCTGTTTTCAGAGATAGGGGACAGAATCTCTGAAATGCTTGCTTTTTTCTTTTCTTTCTTTTCTTTTCTTTTCTTTTCTTTTCTTTTCTTTTCTTTTCTTTTCTTTTCTTTTCTTTTCTTTTCTTTTCTTTTCTTTTCTTTTCTTTTCTTTTCTTTTCTTTTCGTTTCTTGTTTTTTTTTTTTTGTTGTTTGATTTGGTTTGTTTTGTTTTGTTTTATTTAACAGAGACAAGCCACACAGGCACAAAGTACACATCTTGGACTTACACAACCCATAGCTCTGAAAACTATACCAATAATTCTGCTTATTCAGACCACACACAACTTTGTGAAAAAAGGCAATGAAAAACCCTTAGTACTAGGTGTCTTCTTAATGCCTAAAAAAAAAAATGCCTCAGAGAGAAATATAAGACAGCAAGGGCCCTAAGATTTTGGGTAGTCATTATGATGGTGTAAGCTGCATACTATTGTCTAATTAGTCAGCTACTTGCTAAATGTTTGCTTTTTTGTACACTGATGAGTTCCTTGAATTGTTCTCACCTATTTGGAGACAGTAGATAAGTTAAAATCTCTTAGAGGAAATGCAAGATATGCACAGAACAAATATACTGAAGCAGACCTAAGTTATCCAGTGAAAATATCTTTCAGTTTCAAGATACTGAATATCTTCAATTCCAACATCATTTCCATTCCCACTAATGACCAGTGGTATGTTTATAACATAAGGAAAACACAGTTTTATAATCTAGGGCACATGCATATTGATTATTCCATATGTGTTATTTTACTGAAAAACATGCAAGAAGAATACATAGGGATATGTCCTAGAAAAGAAAGGTTTTGTCGTAAAAACCAGGCCTATTTACCAAATTCGAGGAATTTATGTAGTTTGAAAATGTAACAGTACTGTTATTGAGTTAAAATTATTAAGTGTTTCATAAGTGTGTGGTAAATTTTGGAAGTGTCTTAAACTCTCATTTTCTTAAGCTTCACTCATAGCAGAAAGAGGTTTGAACAATGATTAGTAGACATCAGCTTTTAAGATATCTGGGTTCCTAAGAGTGTGAATCAATCCCAACAGGCTTTTCAAAATCACTGTTATATATTATCCCAACAGTTATGTCTAGATAGTTCCAAGAAAATTCTACCATTAATTAGTTATTTTTAGAATTAGAAATTAACTATCTGAATCACTTAGACCATTTTGGAAAATATTTACCTTTATTTGACACAATAGGTACATTTTTTTAAAAGATGTTTTGTGAAATATATAGCTTGTTTATTTATTTGTTTAGGATCATAATAAATGTACTTCCAGAGATACCTTAAAATGTTGGTTTTGAAAAACTTACTATGTCTCACCATATATTTTTAAATGGCTTCCTGAAACAATAAATTTCATTAGTTCTTAAAGTCATCTTGTGCTCCCCTTAAAACATTACGGTCAAAAACCTGAATATTTTTATGTGCTTTTAAACTAACTCTGAATTAGGAGAGCACATCTCTTGCTTTCTGAATGAGAACAAGCAGTAGATATTCTAATCCCTCAGAAATAACTCTCTGTATATAATGGCTTTTTATTAGAACAAGCCAAGCTGGACCTCACATTCTAACACAAAATATATATAAAATGATAATTTTGGTCAACACTGTTGAGATTAAAATATCAAAAAATATTACTGAACTCTTGCATGAAGTTATAATTTATGCTGCAATATAAGTAAACAGGAGTTTTCAGTGGAAAAGTGGTATAGGAATGGTAGTACTCAAGTAAAAGAGGAGTCCAAAGCAACTGCAGAAACCAGAAATTATTGAGATAACACAAAATTTAGGGCCTGATTTTCTTTTGGTAGGAAGGTCAAAAGTCAGGAGCTATTTAGGTAGAAATAACCATAAGATTGAGTCATTTATCTTTTGAAATATGTTAGAAAACAAAATAAAGCATGACACTCCTTACATTTTCAGTATTTTAACCTACAAGAATACACAGCACCATAAATTATAAGTGAATGTAGGAGTAATTTGTTTTGGAGCCATTAACTATGTTGCTATTAGCGTGAACACTCAACGAACAAGAAACTTTAATTACAATCCACTGCTGCCATAGCAGCCTGCTATTGTTCCATCACTGCCTTCATACTGCAACAATAATGGTTATTGTAGGATATACACTAGCACCTAAGATGATGAGTGGCAGGCATACTTTCAAGATCTCAAAGAGCACATCTGCAGTTATTGCTGGGTTATTGGTCCCAAAGCACAGGAGAAAGAGGAGGAGAGAGAAAAGCTTAATATGCAAACTTTAAAAATAATATTGAAGTGTTGAATATATCTATGCACAAAGAAGAAGAGAAAGTCAAGTAAAATTTTCAGAATGTTATTACCAAACCAAAGAATGTAAAAGTAACTAAATGAGCTCAAAATGGCTTTTGAATGTTACAGTTTAAAAAAAGCATATCTATGTTCATTGAGGTAGCAGGTGGAGAGCCTAAGATATTCACTGGTTTCAGAAGTATTACAGTTTGATACTTTTAAATTTTTAAAATTGTTGAGTGTTTCTCAGGTGTCAAAATAGAGAAAATACAGATTCTTGATAATGACTCACCAAACGCAGAGCGGCCTAGAAAATTTTCTTATAGCATTTAGAAAAAAAAAATTACAGAAGATCATTTTACTAATGACCACAAAGCCATGGGAGAGTGCTTATGTAACTCAGAAGAAGGGAGCTTCAACTTCTTCCTCTGGAAAAAATTAATAAAGACCTGCCAGCCAGCCTCAACCTCTCTGCCAGTTAAGGTGTTAAGGGAACATGTTTTATCCAAGTAGCTCAGTGTGCAGCTGCAGTGCCAACTGCAGGTTGAGCTCTGGGTGGTGGGCCCCCCAGGAAAGAGGCCGTGAACTGCCCCTTTGCATAGCAAAGAGCACAGGGAGCTAGAGCCCAGACAGAGAACTGGCCACTGAGAGACATGGCAGGACCTGAGAATCCTAGACTTTCATGTTCTTGGACTGTGAGGTTATAAAAGGATCAGAAGGTCCTCTGTTAGTGTGTCCCTCCTTGGAGCTTGAGCTGTAGTTTTGTTATTTACTGTACCAAAATTAAACTGTTTCAAGGATTTGGATGTCTGAGACTTCGCTATGGAAAAGCTGGGGTTGAGCAGGTAAAGAAACCTCGTCCAGCTGTGTGTGTATGGGGAGTCAAACAGGGCACCCGTTGGGTCACTGGAACCACCTGCTGTGAAGACGCCTCAGTCCTAGTGCAGGAGTCGGTGGGATTGCCAGAGTGGCAGTGCCAGATGGTCAGACACAGAAGTTTCCTTAACAAAGAGGGGTGTTTTGAGGTCTGTCCTTCCTATGGAAGACCTTGCATGACTTGGTTAGGATGGGTAGCTCCAAGAGAGAAGTGAATCTAGAGGGCATCCAGCACTGAAGGACATGTAATTTCAACCTTGTCAATTTCCAACAAGTTTGCCCTTTTCCTTTGTTATTTCTTCATGTGTAATTTCCATTGTTCCCTCTCGTCTGATCACTTTATTTGATGATTTGCCACAAGGATTTAATTGTTCCCATCAATGTAATGAGAATTCTACTTCTCAAAAGAGTACATGCTTTTAGGTATGTACATGGTATGCCATGTACAATCTGTATGACTCTTTGAAGACCTCAGTCTCAATGCCTCCTCAACACATTGTGATAACCACTACATTTCTTTCACAAGACATGAACTGAAAGAGAGGGAACATTGTTGTTACTGACTGTAAAAATTAAGCTATTGGTAAACCATTAGTTTTAAGAGTAACTAAAGTAAATACATATTCATTTGAGACCTGATTTGGGAAGAAACAAAATCGATAGAGTAACCTGTAAGCAGATGGACAAAATAATTACTTGAAATGCAAATTAATTTTTATATAACTAATTAAATATTCCTAGCTGGGGAAATGATTTGCTAAAGTGACTAATTTTAAATTCTCTGAATAGTTCACAATAATTCACATTTCAGACAGTAAGAGGTCTCTGCAGCCATACGTAGGCAGTAGCCAGCATCCTTCCCATACGTGCAGGTCTCCAGGCAGCCCTCAGGCAGCTTGTCTAGGTCGGTTCCCCCGTGGCCTGAAGTCTGCTCCCTCAGCACTCGCTCAGCACTCTTGGACTCCACTTTCATGTTCACTGTCCATTTGAACAGCAAATCTTGTTGTAAGGATGGCCTTAGGGGCTATTCTCAAAGGATAGTCTAGACATACATTATTGTGTACAGTCCATCTCTTTTGTATACAACAGAGAAAGAATTCAATGAAGCTTTTTTCCTAATCCCCATGTAGCATACTGCCAGGGACAAAACAGGGGAAGAATGGCATTATATATTTTATATAGGAACTAGGAGTATGCAGTGATTTCTCTTTTATCTCCACTATCTCACTTGCTATTGTACCATTTATGTACTCTGTGCTCAGTTGCTCCCATTCACTTAGGATAAAGCTTCCTTGAAAATACTGCACTTCTGTTAAATGCAATGTTTATTAGAAAATAGTGTTAACTTTTCTTCTTTATTCAAAACTATTTGTAAACAGAAAGTACTGTATACTTACTCTATGAAGAAAAGTAAAACTAAAACTCAGACCTCTTCCAGTTATAGTGCACAACAAATCATCTTTTCTAGAACACTCTTAATTCCCAGCCACATTTGAGTATAGGAAATTGTATTTTGTCTGTCTAGTCAGCTTGTGTATGTTTCTGTTAACAGATATAAAGCCTGCCACATACTTCTGATGATTTATTGCAGAGTTGCTGTGCATTATAAAACAATTGCCATGTTTGGTGCAGACATGTCTCCATTTTTAAGGGACAGGAAGAGTTTCCTTAAGTGAGTTTTAATAGTGGCTAAGTGTTGGAAAAAATTCTACAAGGAAAGATTTTTAATAAGTTTTATAAATGTTTATAAATTCATCCTTGAGGTCAAAAAGATAAAAGTAAATCATTGTCACTAGCATGGTAAAGAAAAGACAGCTATATATTGTCAATGTATTAACTGAAACACCAGAAGAGTAAGAATTCTCTTTATGAAGAAATTTGAGTAAAAAGTACAAATTTTAAAGCTATAAATTCTATACATATTATCAAAAATCTATAGACAATTCCACAATAGCAACCTTCATGCTTCTTTGTTCCTAAGAATCTCTGAAACAATTTTTGTATCAAGTTATATCCCCTTCAATTATCCTTTTAAAGATAATTTTTTCAGCTGGAACAGTTTTGGGTGCTTCTGATGGTATCCTGTGATGCATTAGGAAAATCATTGCCAGCAGGTTGAGGAAGGTCCTGCCTGAGGAAGATCCTGCCGCTTCGTTCAGTTGTGGTGAGGCCTCACCGGAAATGCTGTGTCCAGTTCTGGGCTTCTCAGTACAAGAGAGAGATGTGCGGCTCCTGGAATGAGCCAAATAGAGGGCTAGAAAGATGAGCAGGAAGCTGAAGCACCCTACTCTGCTCAAATACTTCTTCTGGGGACGTATGCAGACATTTGAGTGTGATGCTATCAGGCAGCTTTACTCTTAAATTCTGAAAAAGTTCCTTGAAATAGTCACTTACCCATATTACCCACTTACTTATGCTCTCAAACTCAGACTAGAAATTTATCTATAATAACATTATTGGAATGATCAGAAAGATGGAGACTACTCCTATTTTGTTCCAATGCATTACTTCAGCTCCTTTCTCTACCACTGGGTGATTTGCATTTGGATTTTGAGTTCAATTATCGTTCTTAGTCCTAAAAGCTGAGTTACAAGATATTCTGAGTTGGGGCATGTTTCTGAAGATGCCTGACACACATTCTCAGACAGACCTCTTAATTTCTTGCAGTTCAGATGTTTTACTTCACAGAAAATCCTCAACTATTAAGCACCTTCTTCTGGGTCTTCTATATACATGTATCATCATCATCATGGCTAGGCTTC
>VZRE01010038.1:3140-22652 GCA_013396775.1 Cephalopterus ornatus
CCACTGTATCTTGGAAATGTGCTTAATCCAAGCTCTATAGTGAATTAGCTTTAAATTACTTCACCAGCAGAAACCTGTCTCAGATCTGCCTGGGAAACATCTGGAGATCTCAACCTTTGACACAAGGTTTGTGAAAGAGTAAGAGTACCTAGTGGTCAAAGCACTGGTGCATTCTAGCTATCCCAAACTATGCCATGGCACCTTGAGCAACTGAAGTGGCATAAAGTGGAAATACTGTGATGGTTTCCTGGCATACAGTGGGGACCAAATTTAATCTCAACTGTCTGGAGTTAATGACTACTGTAACTGTGTAAGAGTGGCCGGAGTACTCTTTTAAAGTGTTCAGCCAAAGGTGGACTTTTGGAATGAAAAGCTAACTTAACAGAGAGATGGATATGGGCATAGCAGTCTGTCTCCTGCCTATGCCTCTTTTCAGTGCTTGTTTGGCAGCACTGGACTAAGCACTTAAGTTTCTAATACATTGAAGAACTAAGCATCTTAAAATGGAACTGACAACAAACAGGCCCAGTTCTGTGATGACTAAAGAATACCTGTATTAGGAACTTGTAAGAGCTGCTTGGCTCAGCTCAGGCTGTGAAGACCACTGACGGGACAGACACTGCTTAGATGAGAATATTTGCCTTGTAGAGAACCAGTTACTTATATGTGGTGTTGCAATATTGCTGTTGCAGAGCTAGATTTTGTATCCTGTGTGGTTAAATCCCACGTATCTCTGATTCAAGAATTCAGACATATTCAGGTTGGGGATTTGCACCCAGAACTTTTAGCTGGGTTGGTTGTCTGTGCTGCAGAAGAAAGTAGATGTGTGGCTCACCTGTTTCACTCCACCGCCTCAATATGCAGCTGATCTGCTGCCCACCTTTTACTACAAAACCCTAGTCCAAACAGCAGATTATTTAGTCCAAATTGGGACAGTTTAAATCTCTTTTGTTTTAGAATCACAAGTACTGTATTAAATAGAACAGTTTCCAAGTTGTGTTCACTTCTTCACGTCCCACTTTTTACTTACACTGGATTGACTAATTGCATATTTGACTTAGAACACAGCAGACACTGTGAGAAGACTTGTACCCAAAATCGTGCTGATGGAGGTAAAGCAGGCTGACCACAATGAATTCAGCAGGATCACTTCAGCAAGAGAGTAATTCACTCAAAATAAATAATGCAGTGTGTTGTCAAATGCTACCAGCTTGTCCTATGGAAATTGTCCAAACTGACTAGATTCAAACCAATATGCAGAGTGATGCATTATAAAATGAGGTGCCTGCACCAGGCTGACTTTTTCAAGGCTGACTTTCAGGTGAAATTTTTAAAAACTGGTCGAACAGACTAATCTGAAATGAGTTTTAGATAACACCATATGCAAGGGAGCTCAAGACCTGCAAGATGAGAAAGAAAAACACAATTGGCACAAATTCTAGCCATCAATTAGATGTCCAACAGAAGCTCATGA
The DNA here is from genome assembly GCA_013396775.1 of Cephalopterus ornatus. Taxonomy (NCBI): domain Eukaryota; kingdom Metazoa; phylum Chordata; class Aves; order Passeriformes; family Cotingidae; genus Cephalopterus; species Cephalopterus ornatus. Next base: position 4,615 of record VZRE01010038.1, read on the forward strand.
GGTTTGACACATTTTGGTTCACATTTTGTATCTCTTTTAGCTATCACCACACAGTCCTCCTCTCCTGAGAATGAAACTAGAAGAGAGGCAAAGGGTTATCAAACCTGGGTCAGTTACATTTATTTACCTCAAAATTTAGACTCCAATCTCATACAAAATGTCTTAGAAGCTCTCTTGTCATCAGTGTTTTCCATACTCTCTCTTTGGAGGTAGAAGTTTCAAAGGAGCATCTTCTGATGCTCTGACTAGGTAAAAGGCAGTCTGCTAATGCAACCCGAAAAGAACCTTAAACTCTGTGTGATTACATGTAGATCACACTGATTTGTACAAACCCCTCTGCTTTTACAGTACAGGACTGTTATCCAGTGCCTGTCTTATATAAAAATGGGATCTTTAATGAGTTCTTTTGTGACAAAAAACAGTGGAGCCATTATTTGCAGGTTTTTCCGAGGCACAGAGCCTTACACATCGCCCTACTGAGAAGCATGAAATTGTGATGTATGTAGCCTTCACATAGTTGCAACTAGATGCCTCAAAGAAGTATCCATAAAAAAAGTCAAATGCGCTGAGAATTTGGTTATTCTAGTCAGATTCAGGTATCTTTTGAAGTAAGATAATTCATTTTTTTGAAAATACTGCAGTGTGAACTGTAGATTTCATTTGCCTGCAAAGAATAGGCAGATGAATATGTCACTACACAAACATGATAACCTCCTGCTTCAGTTTTAAAAGACATGTTAAGAAGAGCCTGTGAAAGACTGTATCCATGTGAGACAAACTCTCCTGTACTGGACTTAGTTTCTAAGTGTTTCCCAAAATCAGGCTTAGAGCGTCATTCAGATGTAGTGAATCTTATGGGAACAGTGTGTACTGGATTTAAAGCTGCATTTTTAAGACTAAAAGGACAGTTTTGTTCTCTTGATACAAAGAAATGCAATAGATACCTGTCTTCTAGCACCAGCCTTAATGAATGACTTTGGATCAGGTATCACAGACTCAGTTTCTAGTCCTAAATTTGAATGCATGTTAAATCCATTCAGGTAGCAGATCATATTTAAAGATTAGCAACAGATTTAGCCTTCTCATTCTCTCACAGTTAACAACAAATCTGTGTAATGAAAAATAGAACAGAACTACTGAACTTTTTGAGGCCTACAATCTGCAGAACTCAGATCAAAAGTGGGAGGAAGTTGTGCTCTGCACAGTGGCTATTTTTGTTGGCTTTAGAAGGAATGAAATGATGCCAGACAGTTGCAGATTTTGGTGAAAGCAAAAGCATCTTTTGACCATGCCTTCATTGTGGTTCACATGGCTCAGTTTCTGGTAACTTCTCACATCCACACAACTCTGTGGGACATTAAAGTCCTGTCTTAACCGCCTCAGTCTGAATGTTTGTTTCAAGCTTTAAGCAAGCTGTAAATCTCAACAAACCGTTTTGCAGGAGCTTTGAGAGCAGGTTGAGCTGTCTATGAGAACATAGTCTCCTCCTTAGTGGTTGAGTTTCGTCACTATGGTCTGCAGAATATTGTGCTCTTGGTGACACCATTGTGTTGATTGCAGCAAGCATGGATTGCGAAGGCATTCACAGATTCTGTGACACCTTCTACAGATGGTGGGACTTTCTTCTCTTTTTCTCTTAGCTTTTCCTTTGCTGTTTAGGTGGCTCTACATTTTAATGGTAACAGAGCAGTCTGCAGTATGGGACTGTAAAACTCTTACTAGAAAATTTGATTTTAGAAACAAGAGACTTCAGGTGGTGTTATCACAGCAGAGGGAAGTCTGAAAAGTTATGGTAACTTCGGCTTTTTAATGCACGGTTTTCACCACGGAGTTTGCTCCCTCCAAGGTACGTATGTAAAATCGCATGTAAAAGAGGCAACTAAATTTCAACCAGGGAAAAATACAAAGTGGTCCTTTGCCAGCCCGTCACTCGTTACCAGTCTACTGAAGAACACAAAGGCACTGTATTGATTGCAGATCCACGTAACGCATACCAGAACACTAGCTGAAATACTTTGTGGTTATAGGTAAAATGTGTGTGCACGTGTTGGCAGAGCTAGTCAAGTCTGACAGGCAACACCTTGCATATATTTGCTACCCTGAGAGTTACAACGTAACAGCTAGGAATTCAGACCAGATGTCGCTGAAAACATTTTTGAGTTGATAAAGCAATGCTCTTGCAAGCTCTGAAATTCTTACCTGGCTTTTAAACCCTTTGATTTTACCTGAGTAAGGCCTGAGTGAAAATACAGCTCCTTTTCTGCTTCCTAGCTAATTAGTGGAGTACAAACTGTGTTCTCCATTGGTTTCACAAAATTAGGTACTTGTAAGAAGTTAACATCTGAAAGATAAAATAAACTGGATAAAATGATAATGTTACGGAATAAAGTGCCTGAGAACCCCTCCACACGCTTTCCCCTCAGAGTAATTTTTGACATATACTTTCCAGAGAGACCTGAACAACACAACCGTGAACTGGGACAACAATGCAGTCCTTGTTAATGGGTGAATGTTGGCACCTTTTAAAAGACTGAATCTCATCTCTCTGACACCTCTGAAAATCTAAGTGAAAGTCTGCTGAAATCAGAGGAAAGGGTAACTTGCTTTTTGAAGCTTTTCAGAATTTCACAGTGTACACTTGTTTTGAAGCTTCACTTCTGTAAGATATTTGCATTGGATAACAGTCTGCTGTATGCAATTATTTACGTCAGCAGCTGAAGCCAGTGCGCAATTTCAAGTTGAAAAAACTGGCACAACTTAGGTTGTGATCCATCTGAATAGTCTCCCAACTATTCCTGATCACCCTATTAGGTTTTTTCCGGTCTCTAGATGGAAATTGCTTCAATTTTGTCCTTATAATAGTAGGATATTTTTAATATAAATTTGCATTTATACCCTTGTTTCACTTAAGAATTCATATTAAAAATAGGACATCTGGTGTCTTAGAATGGTCTTCTGAGAAATGCAGTGGGCTGGAGCTTGCCTAATTTGTGCCTTTTTGGCTTGAAAAACAGGCAAGCTAGTTTTCAGTTGCTATTTCTTCTTTGTGACTTTAATTTCTATACTGCTGAGTTATATCCTGAGTGATTATTTAAAATGATGACACTAGTCTTAATTAATGTGTAAGACAAAAAAAAGCAGCTTATAAGCAGCTGGTCTTTGCTTGAACATAATAACAAAATGAGAGAGATAATTATTTCTCCAGGAAACAAGAAAGGACAGATATGTTCACTGTCAGGGCATTTACCAACTGGAGAAAAATGTGAGATGAAAGCTTACTTTCCCCAACTAGTATCAATAGCAGAGACCACTGACTGATGCAAATACGAATGCAAATACTTGATTCTTTGGGGGAGGCAAAGAAATCTGGAGAAAAGTCTGATAAATGCTTCATTCTTGAAAAAAAGATACCTTTTGCTAAATTTCCATACAAAGAGGCTGATCAACTTTACCAGCTCTGGTGGTTGCTTTCAAACCCAAGAAGTAAAGCAACCCAATTACTTTCTGTCCTAGTAGGTTTGCTGTGTTTTTCCAATCATGACACATCTACTTTTCACCGAAAACCACTGAGAACATTTAGAGGTACTTCTAAGCAAATCTAAGTTCCTTCTGCACCTGGTAGGTAAAAAGTCTTGGTGTGATTCTTCGAATTGTGTCTGTATTTATGTAGATAGAAAAGGAAACCATTAGGTAGACTCTGCAGCATTTGTCCTTAAGCAGTGCCTGGATATTCTGTGTTCAGTTTTGTGATGGCGTAACATTACCTGTGTTTGTTTCTGCCCCAAGCACAGCTGGTGAAACAAGAATTATGCGTTGTTTAATTGTCCAATAGTCTTATCGTGAAACGAGTGGGTTGTGCAACAGGAGTTTTTACAGTCATTTCATATTTCAAGGCTTTTTGGAATATGTTTATGGATCTCATCAGGAAGTGAGTGAGACAACAAGAATTTGGAATTGTGGCACCAGCATTCCCAGACACATTTTTTTATTCCATATGGAGAGACAAATGTGTAAAAACCATTTGCAAAATTGCAGTACATTTTACAAGTGATTTTTCTGTTAAATATTTTAACCAAAATTGGACATATGTGTCTAGCTACAGAAACAAGGCCATTTTCCCCGCCTCAACCACACTGCCCCATGGAGAAACTTAAACAAAACTGCTGCACCAGATTTTTGTCTGCAAAAGACTGCAAAAGTACCTTGCAAGTACATTTGAGAGATCATCATTATTGGGTACATTCTGAGATCTTTCTCAACAAAGCAATTCTTGATGAGTGCTGTAAATTTCTGTAACTCTGCTGAAGTAGCTCTGGCATCTAACACTGGCTGTTTGCAGTCACTGACTCAAAAGGATTACTCTTGCTGCCACTAACATAGAAGAGCTGTGGTGTTCTAGTATCCAATACCATGAACTTATGCTTACTGAAGTGGTGCACACTCAGAAACTGATTTAGCTGCTCTCAGAAATGCACCGTCAAATAAAAGACACAAAATCCAAAATTTTCCAGTTATTGTGCTTGCCTTCTGATTTGGATCTCTAACCTGCCAAGACCAGGATCTGAGGATGGATATTTAAGTGCGCAACTGCAAAAGATCAAGTTCTGTGTCGGGGAGGAATTGTGTTTAAACACCAGTCAAGAAACCCCAGAGTGACTTTTATGGAATGACTCATGGTTTTTGTGGTAAATTGGCAAAATTACCGAAGAATAACCACCCGCTTTATTTTTAAGTTTATTCATTTCGGCTTTTGTTTGTTTGTTTTTGTTGGGGTTTGTGTGTTTGTTTGTTTATGAAGTAAAAATACTCTGCTGTTCAACAGACGAAAACTGTTCATGCCATTTTGCAACTGCTAACCTTTTTTACAAATGCAAGTGTTGAGCACAAGGGGACATCTGCTGCCAGAGAGGGGCAGTGCACTGAAGGCACTTGATCCTGGAGTTCATACAATAATGTTGTGGGAAAGTAAAAATAAAAGAGATTCTATTGCAACTCTATTATTTTTAAGGTATATGGAACTTGTGTAGTATTGGTTAACAGTGGAGCCAGTACCTAGAAAATACAACAATGAGTAAAAGGCAACAGGTAATACTGACAAATTTAAAAAAAAAAAAAAATATGTTCAGTGTGGGAAGTGTGTCTCAGTGATTGCCAGGAGAATTTTAGGTTGGGGCACAGTGATATTTCCCTGGAAAAACGATTTACTATTTATTCCTGACATCTTGTCCGTTTGTAGTTATGTAATTTTCGTAACACAGTTATGTTAGGTTTGCATTTGGAAAATCTGTACCGCAGTGTCTATCATTGGAAGCTGGCAAAGCTTCTTTCAGACGTACATTTCTCTATTTTTATGGTGTTTACTCTTTGAGAGGGCTCAGAAAATGAGTTTCTTATTAGTAGTAGTATTTCCTATTGTCTCGGTTTGAGACAGTTCAGAGTGGCAGAGACCTCAGACAGGATACACCACAAAATTAGGCTACCATAAACACTATACATAGATCTTAATCTTAAATACTGCTCGGAAATCGAACATGTCACTGCTTTGTGCCTTGCAGCGAGTACCTGTAATGCTGAGTTTAATGTCTGTCTCTGGATTTCCACACGAAACTCCAGGTACTCTGACACTGCTGTGGGTGGGGATAAGACCATCTCCCACACACAAGGTAACACTGCAGTTGCACTCAGGAGACTCTTGAGGTGTGCTCTGTGCCACCCACAAAGGGGAACATTGCTGACTTGGCGATGTTTGTCTGGCTGAGTCTCAGTGAATTTCCCCTCTTTTGGGCCAAAGCTCTGAAAAGTTAATTTTCCATGTGTGCCGCAAAAAAAAACCCCACTCCCAACAACACAAGCAAATCCTCTTGAAAACAGAACTCTTTGCAGCACATCTCCTCCCCGGGGGAAGGGTGAAAGTACAAAAAGCATACGGCAGGTGTTATCTATGCTCTTTTAAGCCCTAGCAGAAGCTCAGTCACCCCATGAATAGGTGCTGAGTGAGAACACATAAGCAACAGAAAGGTGGTCTTCTCTAGGTGATTTCTGAGGGGGTGTTGCAAGGTGCTGAAATGCAAAGACACACTGATGCTGCAGAAAATTTTATGCTGAGATTGTAGGGAAATGGACTGTTGAAGGGGGAGCTTAACATGTGAAGAATAATTCACTACCTGCTTTTTATTATTCAAGTCATGGCAGTTGGCCCACAAACATTTAATGGCTGTTTGGCACACTTACATTTAATATAAACTAATGTTTTCCTTGGTTTTCATTGCTGATTTTTTTGGGGGGAAGGACTTTGTGTTTTGTTCAGGAGCAGGAGAAATTGGATGTCTTTGCTTTTAGCACTGTTGATCCATGTTCTAATCAAGGTATTAGTAAAAATTTAATTTGGTAAGGAAAAAAATTGCAGTTGTCAGATTTCATTTTTGGTATTGTGTGGAGACCAGAAGACAAATCAAGCTATTAATCTAATTCTGGGCCCTGTCTGGGGGTTAAACAATCAAGACAGCTTTCTATTCTTACAAAACGTGCTTTTATATTTCCTTATAAGCCAGTAAACATGAATGTCCTAAAGCAATGAACGTCCACCAAAGCATTATCTTTTATCCTCACTCAAACTGCCAATTGTATTATGCTGGTGAGCAATTTTTCTATAATAGTTTAAACATTAAAAAGAACTAATTGAAGGAGGAAGATCAAGCCAGAAAGAATTAAATGCTGACACCATTCCAGTGGGGGAAAAAAAAAAAATCATTCCTCTATCTGACATGCTGTCCCACATTCTTCCTGTGGCTAGCAACTAATTCCTGAGTGTCCTGCTGTAAGGAGTGTTATCTTAACCATGAGGCCTTCCCTCCTTTCTCCACTGTTCAGTGTTTCTACTTTTTGATGATCAACACTCACCCAATAATACAAATTATTACAATAAATATAATTAATACAAACATCTTATGACAGCTTGCTCCCCACGTAAAAAGCTTAGTTTGCTTGTACGGCTTCCAGCTGACTAATTCCTTTTCTCTTTGACCTCCTGCAAAACATTAGCTAAGGATGTTTTGAGCAATTTCTGCAGTTATGCAGTTAGTCATGCTGTGAGCAGTATTGCTTTGCCTCAAGTCCTTTGGAGTCCCAATGCTTCCTAAACCATCAGGTTATATCAGTACTAATCTTACAGTTACTGGATACTACAAGTGACTTAAAAGCATGTTAACTTTGGACTGGTTTAGCAAGGGACAGTCTTTTGTGCTTAATACAAATCTTTTGTTGTTGTGCAAGTACTTTTAAACAACATTGTGCAAAAGGAACAATGTAAAGTAGTAATCCCCCACTGTCAGAGACTGTGAGTAGGGTTGGTTAATTAAAAAACGTGATGTGTGTCTCAGAACTGAGCTACGTTGGCACCTTATGAGGGCACAACATGAGGTTTCCTAGTACACTTACCATGTTTATGTACATAGATCAACCAGGGAACAGCAGATGCATGTTTGCTTACCACCTCAAGTGTAAGTTTTCTGAACTGTTTTATAGTAGTGACTCCATAGGAAATAATCTTCAGATTTTCTTAAAAACTCAATTCTCAGATCTTCTTAAAAGTTTGTGTCTTTAAATTTAGTATCAGTCCTGATGTAGATATTTCTTGATTTAGGTTGAATTGATATTTCTTGACATTGTAGTATAATTTTGAGCCAAGCTAGTTTTGAATTTAGTCCTGAAGATATTTTTTTTCATGCTGTAAAATAATACTGTGGGTAGAAATACCAACAGACACTTCTACCTAAGGTATGTCTGGGACAGAACGAAAAGGTGTCCTGCTCTTGCAGAGTTGAACAGCTTGTCTCCCCAGGTGCTAGTTTGCCATAACTACTTTTTTTTCTGAACAAAAAATGAATACCTGTGTCTACTTTGCACCGAACTTTGTTTGGCTTTGTACAGCAGCCTGGTCATAGCAGGAATCTGCAAGCTCTGCAAAATGCAAGGTTTTTTTTACAAACACTAAACAACCTTGTTGTCCCCTCTGAACGCCCAGCAATATCATCCTCTGCACTGTGCCAGCCTAGCATGTTTTTGTTAGTTAGGCAGCTGCTGGGCTGGGCTGGCCTCTGTTATGCAGATCAGTCTGTCTGTCTCCCTCATCCTGTTAATTACATTCAGCTGTCGTCACGTTGGTGCCTTAGATTGCTGTCTGTTTGGGGCAGGGCTTGCTCTTAGATAGGGGTCCTGCCGAGCTACAGTGCGGGGGGACCCCATGTACATCCAAGGACTGCTGTGCACTGCTGCAGTGCAGAAACATAGCAGGGAGAAAAGTGCTAAAGGATTACCTATTTATAGGTGTTCTTGACAGACAGGTGCACAGGTTATGCATCTGTGTGCATTTGCACATCTGGATGGGATTTTCTTTTGAAAATTGAGAGTCAGGAAACCAACTGATATAAACCTTTTGCTGCAGTGACTAAAAAAGAGAGTATCCAAAAGATGTTGGTCTGCCTTATCTTCCCACGTTTAAGGGATGGCAATTAAGAAAGTCAGCGTACCCTAAGAAGGCTCTGATTGTCATGAAGTACAATCTCACTTTGTGTGTCGACCCATCTTTTTCTACTCTTCTTGATCTTTCTTTTATTGAACATGTGAGAAACACGCCAAGTATCATGGAAACATGTTGGTATAAGGAGAGCTCCAAATATTTCTTCTCAACGGCTCATAAAATTCAATTTTATTCTGCCAATACGCTCTCAAGTGTCAGGTATGTTGGAGGCTGTGGCAGAACCCTCTTTTCTATGCCCTTAGTCAAAAATGCGCACCTATGTGCTGCTTGTGATAAATAAAGATGATTCGTGCAAACATTCCAATTAAAAGAAGAATATGTAAGGTCAATATGACCTAGAGAAGGAAGGAGAACGGATAAATTGTAAAACTTAATTGGGCCTCATCAAAACATGAAACAGATTACCTCCCTTTTCCCTTGTACATAAGTTTTATCTGAACCAAACCTAGCTAACAAGATTGTTAACACTTTGAAGCTATGAGAATTTATGACTTGTGATAAATAACTAACACCTGTTGAATTCCTAAAGTAATAATGTATGATGTTTATGTTTGTGTATAATGAATATGCATAAAGTAACTGTAATAAATATTGAGGCTATGTTTGCTTTCGGGGTGGCAGGCTTTAGGGTCAAGTCCCCTCCTGTCACCCAGCGCTGCTTGCTTTTATCATATAAATAAATTCCTATTCTAAAACTTATAATATTTTGAGACTCTGTTTCTCACACTGCTGAACTTCTGCATAGTAAAATTGCCAGTTTTGGATAGACTTTACTTCCTGCACTGGAAACTAGCAGTTTGTTCCTCAAGCCAGGTGTGTGTTTCAATCAAGTACTGACATGCGGAAGTCATGGCCAATTCAGCTTTTCTTCTGCAGTTTAATCTACCGGTGTTCCCAAGTAAGAACACATTTATATGTGAATTACTACAATGAAGAATGAAGTAGATGAAAAGCTAGAAAGGCTTGTGCTACCCAGCCCGCTCTAAACACAATTATGATTTCAGGAGCTAATAATAAAGTGTACGGGTGTCCTCAGTGAAACGAGCAGACTCCGTAAATTCAGTTGTGCAATACTTCTTCTCAGTCTTTCTTGAAGTCGCTCCAGAAAACTTCTTCAAGGAAAGACGTAACTGGGAAACTATTAAAGCGATCTGGTTATCTCCTATTTCTATAATTACTTCCCAGCTTGAAAGGAAAGAAATCTTCCTGACAAGTAATAACGTGCATGTGCATTGACAGTTGACATTCAAGTCTTACCAGCTTTCAAGCTTCCTGATTCAAACCTGCTAAACTCATGCACCGTTCACACCACCAGTAAATTAGCTTTTGTTTTTTTCTGTTAAAGTTCTTCTTATGGTTACTCACCCTACCTCAAATGTATCTTAAGCCATATTAAAAGATATTGATCTGGTACTGACAGAAAAATTAACTAGAATTATCAGATCTAAGCAGAATTACGTACCCTCAATTTCAATTGCTCAAACATTTATGTTTTTTTATTACCCACTCTTGCAAAATTACAATGAATTGACTTAATTACGTCAGGATTAATGAAGGATTTTTCTATAAAATTGGTGTGGTAATTTTTGCCACTAGAGAGCAGATTTGCACTCTGAAGAGTAATGTATCCTCACTAGAGATGTCAAAAGGTTGGGAATAGCATCCTGTAGATAGAACTTGGTAATACGCATGTATTAATTTCTTCTTCTCAATGGGACTTTAGATTCCTCCCTGATTATTATAAATTGCGTCTTTCAGAAACTGTAATGATTAAAAATTATGTGTTTGATGACTTTAACAGAACTAGAAGTCTCTTCATGTTAACCTAAAATTCAGGAAAGGACAAAACATTAATTCATCCTATTTTAAGTATACTACTCTGGTAAATGTTGTATGAACTGATGGAAACTGAACAGCTCAAATTATTTTATGTCTAATTCTTAAATGTTTCACTCCCTTAAATCAGGTGTTTTTTTTTTTCCACTCGCACATTCCATTAAGATGTTGTATTTAGAAGCAACACGGAAACACCTCTCAGCTACTGACTTATTGCAAAGTATCTGTGGTGGGGCAGGGGGGGCTTTCAGAGTGTGTTTTTAAGCTTTCTGACTATCTAAAAGGAACAAAAACTTTGCAAAAGCAGAAAAGGGAAGCTCAGAAACCCTGTTTGTTGTTGAAATATGCCACAAAGCTGTAATATCTGAGGGATAACTCTGTTAAAATCAGTAGTTGTGTTATTTCTGTGATAAAATAGGTGTAAGTCCTGATTTTAGCGAGGGGCAAATATCCTTACACCTGTTGCATCCCTCAATTGAGGGCAGTTACTAGATATTAAAAATTGCATTCTTTTGATATAAAATTTATATGTATCTTGAGATACTGTTTTGATATATATTTGGGTACATATTTTTATGTATTTTGTACATAAATATATATATTGAAATACTTCAAGGTATTTTTCTTTCTTCACTTGCACAGCATGGGGAAAAAGTGGTGCTGAACAGATCATAAACCAACATAGTCAGTGTGACAACAAAGTTTCATGGGCCAACATGATGTACCCCTTTCATTATTCTATATAGTACATATTCTTCATGTGCAGTTGGGTAGCTGGGCTGAGAGCCCAACATACAATATCCTGTGACCACACACTGCAGGATGCTTGAAGAACTTCAAGAGTGAATTTTTCCCTACTCAAATTTCTTTGTTGTGTTCAGTCAACTCAAACACATGTACTGCTGATAAAATGCAGTATTGGAGTTTTGAAGATTTGAAAAAACATGTGTATTACAGGCAGAGAATGTTTTAAGTCTCCCATGATCTAAGTTAGCACTACCTTATAGATCCTAGGAAGTACAGAGAGTCTATCTCTTTGTGAGGGGTGGCTTGAATATGAACGACCACAAAAATTTCAGGTTAAATTTTAATCCTCTGTCTGTTCTGTGACAGATCCCTTCTATGAGGGGATTGAGGGAAACATTTATTTCACTTAATCTTGTTATACTCAAAAAATGGATGAACATATTCTTGGACATTCTCACCCATATGCTTGTTCTGCGTTTTGGCTGAAGCTACCATGGAAAACCAAATTAAACTGAGAAGTGTAAAACATGACTGGGAAAAGGAATTCAAATGCATGTCCTCAGAAAACTTCAACCGTAAAAGCTTATGTAATTCAGATGTTCTTAACATGCTGCTGCACTGCATCCATATTCCCAGTGATACTCTTGCTATTTTTGCCTTTGGGATATTCACTTGCTACTGGAGAACAACATGACTAGGAACAGAAGGCAAATTTGTGTATTGCCCAGGAAAACAGAACTTGTCTGCTGTACCATAAAAAGAATTTTTTGCTATTGCCTTATCGACTTTTAAATGTTATGGTTTAATGATATCCTAGTATCATTTTAAGCTGGGTTGAAGGTTCCAATGAGGAACAAAACAGAACGGTGAGATCCACATCTCTTCAGCATTTCAGAAAGGAGGCAAGAGAGAATCATCAGATATGGCTCAGCCTTGTCATATTGAGATGCAATGAGATGATGTCTCATTTGCCTTCTTCCTAAACAATCAAAAAATACGTTCACTTTGTCATTCCATGTGGTCTGTTTCCCTATCTCACCTTCGTAAAACACCATAGAGGTTTGAATATACTAGCAGATGTCACTGTCCTTGTCTAGGAATTTCTCCATGTATGACTGGGATCTGATTATTCTGCAGCCAGCACTGGCCTCTCACAACCTTGCTGATGTCATCTTGTTGATGTCACCTAGGGTTCAGAGGGAGAGAAGAACTGGCCTACTCAACAGCTTCTGGCAGAATCCATGGAGCAGCTCAGTTCATCGCTGCTTCTGTCAGGGCAGGTTTAGTTTGGATATTAGAAGTTTTTTTTTACACAGAGAGTGGTTGGGCACTGAACAGGCTCCCCAGGGCAGCAGTCACAGCACCAAGCTGAACAGAGTTCAAGAAGTGTTTGGATGATACTCTCAGGCACATGGTGTGACCCTGTGCAGGACTAAGGGTTGAACTCAATGATCCTTGTGGATCCTTTCCAACTCAGCATATTCTGTGATTGTGTGATTGTGTGACTCTATTCCTTTAGCGCAGTTGTATCATTATAAGCATTAAGTAAGGACACAAACTTGAGCAAATTTATGCCCACTATGTGTCACTTAACTACGTTAGGATTCCCAGCTGGATGTAGAGATGGGTATGGTTTAAGTATTGTCACTTTGGTTAATTGCCATGTATACAGCCCTACTGCAAGGAAGGCAGAAGGGACTGTTTGCATCAGTCTTGTGCCCGGTCCCAAGCAGGGACAACTCATCAGAAACCAGCTGTTGCCCTGAAATACTTATCACAGTATGAAAGTGTATTAGGTGTAAGTCAAATTAATGTTTATTTTGGCACTGATAAAGTCAAGATCTACGGTGCTGAGCAGGTAGTCTGTTACTGGACTTAATTATAGTACATGCAGCTTCCATTTCTTCCTTCTTTAATGATGAGAAAGTGGGACCAAGAGGAACAGTGTTCTCTGATGAGAGGCTTTGTAACTGTAATTCTATTTATTGTCATCAACACAGTGGGAAATTCTGATTTCTCCTATTACACTGGAAAAAAAGGAAGCAAAATACAACTTCCTCCTGTCTTAGACTCTCCAGCTGAATTTTGCAATGTTTGCTGGTTTACAGGAGCTAATATTCTAAGCCTTATGATTTACTTCTGGTGACATAATACAGCAACTTTTTCAAGGCTGCTAGAAGTCAGAATATATCTTCTAGCATTAAATGCAGGAAATTCAGCTTATATTAACTGACTCTTTAGATATTAAAATTTACAGCTTAGACAAAGTTAGGTTGTTACACAGCGTGATGTGTAACACACTGATATGTAGTGGATCATGGAAAGTGAACCAGCATGTGCTGGTTTTGAAGCAAGCTGGAGCTCTTGCTCTTCCTTCTACTCTATCTGCAACTTCTCTTGGTCCTCCTTAGTGCCGTCTGCATCCTGAGATGAGCTTAGAATGAAAATGCCAAGCTCAGACACCCACAGATTTTGGAAAAATAGATCTGTAACTAGTAAGAAGCTTCTGCTTAGTGCAGAAAAGTGTGATTTCTTGCTGTGATTTCCTGCTATTCTAGAATGATCTTTGAGATTCAGGGGAAAAATAGTAGGGGCTATTTTAAACTTTTAAATGTTAATCAAGAGCTATCATCCAGTGACCTGGTTCCAACCTAGAAGAGTTTCAAAGGATTTATGTACCTTTCTGATACCCCTGCTGTTGCTATTTGCCAGAGATTTCTAGGAATACATCATAGCATTGACTTTGTGCTTCTGTCTTAGGACATACGGTTACACAACGTGAATCAGTAAGTTAGGAGTCTGCTAATTATAGCACCTAAAAGTTATAACCATGGTTTTCTTCATGGAATAGTGCTCTTCAAGAGTATCTTCAGACAGTAGCTAATATTAAATAATCAAACCAAGACATATTGAGGTTTTTAAAGTGCCAAACTGCAAAGGTACACTGGCAAACCAATATATTAATATACACTCTATTGGAATGTGTTAATGGGGGAAAATGTGTTGTAGATGTTGGAATTAAATCAACATACATAAACTTTAGTTGATATGACCTATGGAGACTCTTTAGGTGGGTTGAAGTTTGTCACGTGTCTTTATTTCTTAAACCAGGGTGTGGTCCAGCAGAAACTTAAGTAAAGATCCTAGCCATTTTTTCTGTCTCTCCTCTGAAGGCCTTCAGACCCCAAGCACAGTAAATATGCATACTTAGTGCAATGCATCCTTGCAGTACTAATGACTTTTTTTTAACCGTATATTTATGTTAGATAAAACAAGGTTTGTCATGTATGTGATACCACTTTTAATTGCTGTGCAGCAATTAACACATTAAGCTGGAGCTCAGGAGATTGAGATTTGATTCTCCTCATAGGTGCATATTTCCAAGTGTCTCAATCTCATTTCTCTCTCAGAGAACTGCAGACAGTTTTACTTTTTTGTGGAGATACATCATATAATTTTGAGGTGCTCACAGGCTACCGAAGCAGCAAAGATATTTAACATTGATGACACAATTTTAATATTTGCACAGAACAGCTAGCTAAGGAAGGATCATTATTCTCTCTTTACCTTGTAGATGTTCAAGGGCATTGAAATAAACCTCCTATATTGTGTGAGAAGAAAAATCCCTATAGTTGATATATTTCCTACAAACTTTCTTAGTACACATAGCATGCAAAAAGAAAATTGTAGTTCTGTTTGTCTGACATACCTGTTTTTTTTACAGTGTTTTTCAAATAGTAACAGCAGACTTAGGAGGCAATATTTTTAAAATATTTCTATCCCAGGATGATTTCAAATGAACTAGTAGTGTTATCTGCCATTACCAACAGTCATATTGCTAGCATGTTTTTATTCACTTCACTGTTTACCTATTTATTTGAGCTTAAAATTATGTACATTTTTTTTCTGAAAATAAAATCTAGGCCATTGTTTTGGTCTGTACCTTATACTTATAAAAAATTGCATGGTGTTGAAGTTATATGGTACTTTCTGTAGAGCTGATGAGCTTCTGAGATGTCATGGTCTTTTTCCTTTGAAGATAACGGTAGTTATTTTTAAACCAATAATATATTTAAAAAACACTGTGAACTTCCTTTCAAACAATTCCAGTTTAATTTATATAACCATAAGACTTTTTTGTTCTTCTTATCACTTGTTAAAGACACATGATTTACAATATTTAGTAGTGTTGTACAGTTGTGCTTTTGAAGAAATGCACTAGATTTTTGAAAGTGTAGTAAATGACTACATGAAATAAAAAAGCTTTTGCCTACCGGTGTTCACTTATAGCTTGAACATGAGTTGAAAGTTTATTTTTTTTCCTTCTTCTTCTTCTAGACACCTCTGTTAATGTCCACATGTCACAGAGCCTATTCTTCTTTGCCTTGGCTAGTTCACTTCTTCCAGAAGAGACCTTGGAGGAAGGACAAGTGCCTACACAGGTAGCTTTGGAAAAGTCACTGTAAACTTCTGCTTAGGCCTTGAAATAAAGGTTTAAAAGAAAAGGAAAGAAAAAAAGGTCCTTAAAAGTATTAATGTCCTTTACTAATGAAATGGTTTGCCCTTATGTAGAATGAATGATTCATGATCATGATTCATTTACAGAAACCTGGGAAAGAGGAGAGAAATCCTTATTCTTTTACTGTTGAGCTCACTCGAACCAGAGATCTGAAGAGATTTAGTGTTTTGGAGAATCCATGGCTGTATGCTTTAGCCCTTTATTGCATTTAAAATATGACATACAGAATTAGCAATAAAATCCAGAGCCATCTTCTCCTGAATGCTGTGCAAGTGAAAAGGTGACTTCACTTGGATGCTTTCACAATAAAGCACTTTAAAACTAAAACACTCATTCAAGAAACACACCAGTCCCAGTGACTCATCTGGTGTGCTGAAATGAACTGGGAAGCCCACCTTGGTGTATCTGCTCCAAGGTTACTGAGTCTGTAGCACTGGGGGTTTATGGCAAACTGCAGGGTCAGCCCAGCTGAAAGCAGGGATGGCTTCTACCTTGGGGATAGTGAGGTTCACCCTCACATCTGCCCCACTGCCTCCCCCACAAGCACCTTGAACTTTAAAATTGTCCAAAAAAATTCTTCCTAGTCTTTTTTACCTCTTCTGATAAGCAGGGACAGCAAATGCAAGAGGCACAGCACAGCAGTACATCCTGAAGTATTCACCAAACCAGGACGTGCATTGCAGCCATCCGTGGGGAAGAGGATTTTGCCAACACAAAAGTAGTGAAGTTGCTGTGGGTTGCTGTTGCTGCTTGCTCTTACTGCAGTGGGATCTTGGTGAAAGCTGTCATCAAGAAGTGGGAGATTCAGGACTAAATCCATTTCTGTAGATCTTGGAAGATAAAATAACCAGGACAAACTGCATTCAGAGTATTCTTCTTCCATCTTGTCTAGGTGCTGCCACTGAAGGGAAAAATTTTTCTGTTGCCAAAAGAAAGCACAAGAAGGTTCATGGCTGTTGTCTAATTCTAATTGTGAGAAGCCCTGGATTATGGTTCCTGTTTCCAGGCTCTGGGTTTTTTTTTTCTTGGTTGGTTTGGTTGGGAATTTTTGGGTTGTTTTTCATGGGGGTGGTGGGTCATTATTTGTTGTTGTTGTTTTATTTGTTTGTTCTTTTGTTTCTAGAAATGTTTTGTCCAAAATCAGGTTTTAGTGTTGAATTGGGCTATGAAGGACAGAGTAAATTTGAAGACATGCTGGGGTCTTGATGTGTTCCAGAGAAACTAAGAACTGAGTAGAGTTTTAGTTGTTACCCTACTTTTTAGTGGTTTGTAAACTATTACACAAAAAGCAATATGATCATCCTTGGCCTACTCCCTTGGGAAACTATCACAAGTACGATTTTTACTGCATTGCTAACCTGAAGGCCCTTCTCCTTGCTTGGGTTCCAAGTACATGTGGTTTTTTTGGCAGCCTTCCCTCCTATGCTGGTTTTGAAAGGATACTTAGCTGAAGCTGACTTTTGTCTTGCAGCAGCATTTAGTTAACCTTCGTCCCTCTGAGACCGAGATTTGAAACTGTAAGTCTGTCATCTATCTCAGTTTTCACAAGCAATTGCTACGTGGAGCTGACAAAATATTCCATCAGAATACTGTCAATTTTGGTAGAAATTGTGAGAAACTGCGTTACTAGTAAGTCTGTAGTGGCAGTAGCTGGTGAAAAAAACATAACTATCTCACATCCTGTGTTCAGCTTGTACTGATGAGTCAAGCTCTTTTCCTACACAGAATGAAGTCAGGATTATTAGCTAAACCACACATGTTCTTTCCCACCAGGCAGTGCACAGTATTGGGAGCACTTTTTAATGCACAATCCTCATAAGGTACTGCAAGGAAAAGGGCTGCCTCTCTATCCCTTATTTATTCTAGCCAAACCACATGAAAGTCTGGTTTAAAATGCTGCATCAAGTTATTCCTAAACTGTGTCACTATTATGTTATAGCTTTGTGTCAGCAAAGATGCCTCAGCATTTTAATGGTGAAGTAATTTCCTGAATTGTAACTTAGCTATAGAAAATGGCAAAAATTGCCCAGAAATTACACTGGGAGGCAGAAGGAAAGAGGGACTGATGCAAATATTTATCTTCCCCAGGTTTCTCCCTGGATTTTTGGTTGGTTGGTTTTGGCAGTCTCGCAAGATGTTCCTGTTCAGCAAAACACTAGGTACTTTAGTTGCCAGTGTCAAAACCTGACTCCAGTGACCTCAGGCTTCATCTCCTCAAAAAACTCCAGGCCAACAGTCAGCCACTGATCTTGGGGATAAGTCTACAAACCCAGAAAGCTGCTATGTAGCCATTCCAGATAAACCATGTTTCAATGGATTGGAATCTGGCTGCCTTCTAATTCTTTCAACTGCAGTATTTGTGGAAAATGGAAAGAGAAAATGAGATATTCTTGTCCA
>VZRE01010044.1:0-12893 GCA_013396775.1 Cephalopterus ornatus
AGAAGGTTTTAGGTATTACTACTCCCTTCAAAAGACAAGCATGCTTCCCCTTTCTGACACGTGCCTCCCCACCCAGCCACACAGCAAGTGATTTTTATATCTGAAAAATATTCAATGGAATAAGGAATAACAGATGTACAGGTTGGAAATAGATCCAATCCAACAATCCAAAAGGCTGATTCTGAACAACATTTGACTCAGGAGCTTTTTTTTTTTTTTTTAATTAAACCAATTCAGAAACTAAGATTTGGCTTATTTTAGTTTGTTTTGTTTTTCACGTGGACTTATCCCCTCTTCCCTTATTCTAAATCTACTTTAGATTCCAAATGTCTTAACAGCCACAGAGTGTGTATTAGAGGCAATCACAGAAAAACAGCATTGAAAAGGGTCTTAAGAGGGTGTATAATCCATGTAGTTCTTTCCCCAAGGCAGGATCAACTACTTAAGCCATTTGCAAGAGAAGATTGTCTATCTCTTTTTCTCAGTAATGACGAATGATATATTACAAACCATGTACTTACATATATTACATCAGAATTTGGAGACTACAGGTCAGATTAAAGTCTCACTTGCTGACACTGTGCAAACTCACAAGAAGCAGCGATTTCAGTTCCAAACAACTTTCAGTCTCAGCAAAAAAAACAGCCCTGGGAAAGAGAAATAATGTGTCATCATGCTTATTTTATATGGAATTTCATCCTTTCTAGCAGTAGGTTAATCCATCTTTTTTTTTTTTTTTAAGGCTAATAGCAAACCTCCTGCTGACCACAACTTGTGCTAACAAAAGCCACTACATATTGTACAAATAATATGCAGAAAAGCAAAAGAGCCTCACATGTCAAAATGGTGACAAAGACTTCTATACCTAGCATGATGTTTTGTGTCACTGAACATTTACAAAAGAAAATGCTGCCTTTAAAAATAAATAATAATTACAAAAGCATAGCCCATGATGGAGTTTTCCAAACACAGCATGCAGCTGCGGAGCCAAACATGCTTATACCTCATTCCCTGAGTGATGGTTTATGTTTTGACGTTGACTAACTCATCCATGCTCAGGGCACAAGCACTCAGACAATCTCCATCACCAGTTTCCCATTAGAAATCTTGATCTCTGCTGAAACAAGCTCAATTCCCTTCATTATTTCCCAGCCAACAGACAGCTTGAGAGGGAGGATATTACAAGTGTCAATCTCTTTGCCTACGGACAGGCCACGGATGACACCAGAAGGAGAGAAACAAACAAATAAAATATATCTCTGTTTGTGTGGCAAGTTTTTAATGTGTTTGTTGTACCACTATGCTTCATTCATTCTCCCAAAACCAGTTTACCAGGATCACCTTCTAGGAAATCCTTCAGCGAAAGTGTTGTCTGTCCCCTTTTTCTCTACATTTTTGTTAAGTTCTTGATATTTCACAGAAAGAAGGATCTGGCAATCCATCTTGAAGGGCTATTTTGTGATTAGAAGGAGTTATAAAGCCCTTCAAATTAGTCATTGAGTAAAAATCTAGCAAATATTTTTGAGAAGGATGGTGTTTTCTCACTAAACAAGACAAAGAATGATGAGTATTAATGTAGACCTTTCCATAAATATCTTCAGAAAGCTAGTTTTATTTGTATTAATAATTGCACGGTTTTGTCAAGAAGATGTCAAGTTGAAGGTCTGTAGGTTAACGAGAATAATACAATAGACACATGGTGTTTTATGCTAAGACTTAGTCATAAACACAGTGAAAAATAGTCTCTGACCTGAAAATATTACTTTTTTAATGCAGAAAATAGACAAAATTGAGAAGGAGCATGAAGAGCAAAATGAAAGTGTGTTTTCAACTCAATATGATCAGCATCACTCACCTGAGGATATGAACTGGTTCTAAACATGCATACAATTGTTCCCTCATTCTCTGTTCTCACCTCAGGGCGTTTGTGGGCATATCCCACTGTTTTCTGTGTGAAGATGCTCCACAATTCTTTTTCTAAAATGTCATTAGAGGTAAATGAAACACTTGTAGGTCCATTCCTTTATGAATGAATATCATGGAATGGCTCTCATCCATAGTATACCAATTTCTTAGCTCTTAAAGCAGGATTTTAACTTCCTACTAAGAACAGTCCTGGACCCAACCCTGGACTGGTTGCTGAAATCATGCCAATGAGTAGCTTTGGAGGCTGATAATTTTCATAACCCTAAACCATATCTGGAACTGATCTATTTAGTAGTATCAGTAATCATCTTCTACTGTCTGTGAATGTTCCCAGACAGTGTTTCTCATTAATGCAGCCATTCCCTAACTATCCCCTCAGGGGAGCTGTGTGATGGCCAGTGAAAGAGCAACACCACATAGGTGAGTTTTATTAAATGCATGTGCATAAGTCCATCTGAGAAGAAAAATAATAAAAGATTGGTAATGTGGGTATGTCACTAAGGTAGTTATTGCCAGAAAGAATCTGTAGCCTCTGGAATAAGAAAATATAAATGGACCACATTAAAAATTAAAACACTTTCCCAAAAATGTTGATGTTCACCATTTTGATGAAAATTTTCATTAAAAAGCTAATCTTCTTTTGAAAATATATATATATAAATCTAATATCAGGGAACAGAATTAAAACATGAACATTCTGGTACTAAAACAAGGAAGAGAAAAAGAAATACAGAAAATAAGATAAATGATGCAAAATAAAATAAGTCAAGGAAAACTAAGGGAGGATTGGTGTAATGTCTCAAGAAATCTAGTAATGACCGGCTAGAGAATGGAGAGGAAGGAGGTGCATTTTGCTTTATTGTGTATTTCTGTAGAGTGCAGTAAAAGAAAATTCTACCATCTGTCATCTTCAAGAAATTGGCATGCTATGACATTGGACAGGTTTGTTCATACTTCCAATCTGCTGCTCGTTCATTTCTGCTGAACAGTTTTGTTCTCCACTTCTCCCACATAGTTTTTATTTTTATCATTATTGTTATTATTTGGAAGTTGGATTATGTTCCATTAATTTGTTATAGCTTGAATTCTTCAAGTTAAAATATAATCATCATAATAAAAAAACAATGTACCAAAAACTCCTAGACTGCCTCCATTACCTGGCTCAATCTTTCTTTTTTATTTTTCCAGATTTCATTTAGGTATATTTTTTATGGTGATTAGACTTCCCCAATTCACTGTTTGGGATACAATATTAAATAAAATGTGTCATAATGAACAGTAATGTAACAGTAATTTTTACTGACATTAAAATCCATAAGCAATATATATGAAATTTATGTAAGTAGGTTATATCTCCTATTAGGGAAAGTATATTTCTTCAGGATATGGCAGGAAAATGTCTCTGTCATAAGTTACAATTGCAAATCCAAAAGACAGAATTCCCTTGCTGTATGTCACAGAAAGCCCTAGATGTGGGATTTATTTAACAGCTCTGTCCCAGCTGGGTGATAATGTGGATATCAATTCTCAGCTGATTCTCTCCCAGCTGGGGAGATCTCTGCCACCCTTGTATGCTCCAAAGTGAGGACACCAAAAAAAGAAGGGCTTCTTGTTTCACACTGACAACCAGAAGGGCTTGTAGAACCATTTCAGGATGGAGGTTGACCTTTTAGTCTGTAAGTACTAGAGTAGACCAATCACATCAGGAGTTCCTAAATCTGTAAGGTCAAAAGTTTGAAAGGAAAAGTTTGAATATTGTGGCCTCATGTTCCAAGATGTAGATTAAGTTTTCTTGATTTCCTAAAAAAAAAATTTTTTTAGCTCCTGAAGCCATGTAAGCTTTTGTTAGAATTTATCTCCTTCTACATCATATTCCAGATTTCCAAGACTGATGTGTCTTCACATTTCAATTACAATTTAACTAAAAAGCACACTTTAGGAATGTCCACTTGGCTTTCAGGAGAAATTTTAAAATAAATTTGTAGCTTCAAGATGAGCAAACCTGTTTTGTAGAAAAACCATACAGGAGTAGAAAAAGATGCAACCTGTGAATTGCTGAATGAAGCAGGTCAATACAATACATTTGAAGTAGACTACTGAAAGAGCATTTCCTTGGTTTTTCAGTACAATATGTTTTCAACATTAATAAATTTATTTATAGGCCAGATTTCTTACTGGCAAAAATTAAAATATTTGCAGCAATTTTGGTGAACTGAAATTATTACAATCATATAATTAAATGGGGATCTAATTTTCAGGGAAATGGATATTTGTTCAAACTAAGGAATACTTCACATTGTCTTATTTTAACTTTAAGGGAAAGGATGAGGATTTGGGATTATCGAGGAAGGCAAAGAAAAGCTAGAAAAGGATTCATTAGGCTAAGGAGCAGATAGACCTGCAGGGAAAAACTTGAGACTCGAAATATTGAGAGTGGTGATGACTCAGGGGAGTTACACTAGGCTTGGAGCAGTCAGTTTCATAGCACAGTTTGGCCCACGGCCTGGAAAAGAATCTTCTTGCTGTCAGTCAATGTTCAAATGAATATTCTTCAAACTTAGCACTCTTTTTATAGTGTCTTCCATCTGGGGATCTGTAACATCAAGGTGGTGTAAGAGGGATCAAAATTTGGCCAAGTACTTTATAATTCAGGGGAAAGTGCTTTTAGGCTGGTGACACATACCATGTAATCAATAAATAACAATATTTACAACATCTGTGTGAAGAATTGTTTCGATAATTAAAATGTAAGTATACACATTTCTCGAAAGTCAGGTTTAACAGATCAATTGTACAAGTAATAATGACGCCACATAGATTTTCCTTTGGTTGGTTTAGCTTGCTTGTTTGTCTGTTTCTTTCTTTATTTTTGCATGGATTTGAGAGGTATCTTTAAATAGCAGCTAGAAAATAGCATTTGTGGAATTTCCAGGAAAAATAACTGAGTTCTGGAAATTCCATGCAGTGAAAACTGATAGAAGCAAAGCAGAGAAATTAAGCAAAAGACAAACTAAGGAAAGAAGAAGGCAGTCATCTTGATTTACCATAATCTCTCCTGTAAAGAATCTGTCTTCACATCCTTTGCATGACAGTGCAGTATTTGACCTGCCAGTGAAAGTACAGAGGTTCTGCCCACTGTCTGTGAAAACTTCAAAATTTCAAGCAACCTGATGTACAAGACATTGTATGAGCCTCATGTTCTATGTTACCTTTCAATTTTCAGTGATGGAAGAAATTGAGACAGACCAAGTCCTCTTCAAGGACTTCTAAAACTCATCCTTTGTTCAGTTTCTGTTCTCTAATTAGGCTAAAAAGAAAAAAGATGAAGACAAGGAACATTAGAGAAAATAAACAAACAAACAGGATTCTTTTGTGTCTGGTAACTTTCCTGGGGAAAGGTTTATGTCCACAGATCCAGCCCTGAGTTTGACACCCATCTCATAACAGTAAACCAATCAAGATTTACTTCAGCACCATTCACAGATTTCATAGAAATGCTTTCATTTGTGATTTGTAGCTGAAGTTCAGAGAAGGTGAACAAACTAAACTATTCATTAGACAAAGGTGGAGAAAAAGATGAAGAGAAAATACCTTGCTCTTTCAGGTAGTTAGAAGAAATCATGAAGCATAAGATTAGCATATAACAAGAGACAGCAGTCATACTTTACACCAATATAATTTTTCTCATCAAAAAACCCTTGTTGTTCCTACTGTGACAATACTTAGTTGGCCTTTTGTTATGTTCTCATCTGCTTCTGGTTATCCAGTCATTAGCCATCAAACTCCACTGTCATGAGCCACTGCTATGCAATTTTTTGGTTCACTGTGGGTCAAGGATAACAAATATTTTTGATTGCATCTTATTTTCTTTGTGTCTTGGAAGGGGGGAGAACAAACAGTTAATCTATTTCATTTTACTGATCACCATCAGGAGTTCTGGATGGGTAATTTTGTGTCGTTACTCTGTCCCTATCTCATAAAGTTTGATTTACTGCCTTTTTAAACAAATGATGACTCCAAATCTATTTGTCACACAATAGCTCTCAAACATGCCAAACAATAACTATTACTATTCTTGGCTTGTTTGATCCAAATGACATTTGCAGACATTATTCCTCCCCTCTCCTTGATATGACTTGAATAGAAACCTTTAAATAAATAAAGTAAAACCCAGAGCAAACCTTGAAAACAATAAACCAACATCCAAGCCCTGGAAAATAATCACAAAACCAGTGGCTGTTTCCATTGTAAGTGGGGATATCCAATTATGAGATGTCAATATTGTTCCCCTTTCAATTGCTTCAAAAAGATTCATATGTGCATAATTTTTAGGTTGATTTCATTTGCTTTGTCAAGAAGAAACAGAAATTATGTAGTTGAATGAGGAGTTAAGCCCCAAAATTCTTCCTGTTCATAAACATGCAAATACACGTGCACACACATACAAACACACACACATACAGAGTGATCAATATCAATTTTCAAATGTACTATTGATTTCAGTAGCCCTTAATTTCAAGACAAACAATAGTTTCTTTCGTAATTTCCATGCTGCTGATATAACTACCATCATTGCTGACCTGTATGTTGTCAAATAGTATTGATTGGGTATGAAATGGAGCAAGAAGGCCTGGCAGCAAGGTGTGTGATGGGAGGAGAGAACACCGGTGCCTTGTGGTTAACTCAAGGAATAAAGGAATAAATATTAAGGAATAAATAAAGAGGATGAAACAACTTTACAGACAAGTAGCTGAGAGGGCTGGGTCCTTGGGCTGGTCTTTGACCTGCATTATACATTTTGCACCCCTCCCTGTAACTCTGACCCCACCCTCTCCCATGGTGGATTCTCCCGTCTATTCAAACTGCAGACTTATGAGAGGTTTTTCAGCTTAATTCATTAAATGTGCTTCTTAATTAAGTAAGGGAAAGACGCTTTTATGACTAAACCACTGGGAACTCTGGAGCCACAGGTTTTGTCTCTGCTCTACCAGTAGCTGGTGAATCCAGAAGCATATTTCTAGAGACCTGACAGTTCTGCATGGACCCTTCTCCAAGGTGGGGGTAAAATTTCTTTGCCTGCCTTCTCCGTTAAATTGATCAGTTTTTATGATAAGTGATTGAGACACTTCATACAGAACTTATGGGCCCCCGTCCTTGAGCTTCTGGAGGTTGGTGGGCTACAGATAGATTTCTGAAGTGCTGTAACTGTGTTAAGTGCCATAATTGGTGGTGCACAGCCTACAGAGTAGGAGGTCAGCTGCAGGACTAGGTTTCAGAACTCATTCAGGTGACTAGAGCCTTCACTGGGATTATCAGGTCCTAAGATTTACTTTGCAGGACCCCATCCAATATCTTGTGCTCTCTAAATCAATATTAAATCCAAAGTATCCTCATAATCATGTCTAAACTTGGAGTTATGGATATTTGAAAGAAGCCTCTGGCTCTCACACAGAAAGGAGAATATTCATTCACTTGCCTGGACAACATGCTGACTGGTGTAATTATATTCTACCAGCTCAGATTTCTTCTGCAGTATCTGCTGGCTTTGAAATCATTCTTAACTTCCTGTTCTGAGCTGCTTTGTAGTATGGCTATGTGTTTTAAATCATCTGAATAAGCCATGTATCTGCAGTGATGACACCACAACTGACTCATGCATTAGTGTACATACCTCAGCCCAATTAATCTTCCTGCAAGGAAACTGCATAAATAACGTCTTATGACTACATGTTATCCAGAACCTTTCATCCTAAAACATTTTATTATGTCTTACTAGGCTATATGTACATACACGTATATACATCTATGTATATACACACACAGTGGAGAGGGAGAGGAAAGGCCAGTAATGAAGTGTCAGGATCCAAATTTGGGTCATAGCTATGAAAGATCCACCTTCAGGGTATTCTGATAGTCTGTGCACTTGTTTACACTAACATGTCACTTAACTGACTTCATCAGGATTCAGAAGAATTTAGATGCAATATATCAGGTTAATCTATAGCATAGATATGAGCTTATGGGTAAAAATCTTAGGCCCCTTTGGAATCATTGTAGGAATTCCGAAAGGACTGAAAACTTCTTTCTGTGTAGGAATCATTCCCTTCGGCACGACAGTGCACCCCTCACTGAAGTGGGAAGCAGCTGCAAAGCTCTAATGAATGAAAAAGAATATAATATCCAGCTAAAACTAGAGTGGGAATTATAAGTAGGCAAATCAACCAGCAGTTACTCAAATTTAAATCTATTGAGGATGCTGGGGTTAATGACTAGTTTATGCACTACATTTCCTTCCTTTAATATTATTTTAATATTGTTGTATTTTATTTTAATTACATTCAATCTTAGCTTTTCTGTTACTTTATAGAGAAAGCACATTTGTGCTCGCTAGCTTGGAAAAAAGCAAGAAGCAAATGTCAAACTTATACTACCACATGGGATCTAAAGCTTGGTTTAATTCTGGTTAAGACAGATCTAAATTAAAACTACTTTCCTTTCCCTGTGGGCCCCTTATTTAAAAATGACAGGTCCCTGAGTGTGTGTGTTTGTGAGACTAAATGTTTTACTGAAGGATCATAAACAGAGCCCAGGAGAGAAGTAGAGAAAAGGAACAAATAAATATAATGGATGATTACAGATACTAAGTCTTGTTTGAGTTTCCCACCCTCTTGAAACGCATTTGTGCCTCTTGTTCTGTGTGAGGAGGTCTTTTGGCTCTCAGTTTGTTTTCAGGACAGCAAAGTAGCTATAAGAATCACACAAGACATGGAGAATTGTAGTATGCATGGAGAGAATCTGTTGTAGAAGCAGCTAGTCCTAAGTCCTTAAACTGTGTATTCTGGTGTATGAAAAAGGAAATCTTTCATAGTTTCAAAAAAATCACTACTATATTCTCTAGAGATTTACTTATTTAGTTATAGGGAAAGTGCAAAATATTCTAGAGACCCACTAAAATAAAAGTCTCAAATATTAGATCTTGGTAGCTAACTGCTAAAACAGACTGTTCAAATTTTGTTACATTTATAGAAATGTCTGCTGGTAAGGACAAAATGGTTAAACAAATAAAGATAAAATAGATGTGAATGCAAGTGTGAGCACAAGGCTGTTCAAATCTCCAGAAATATCTGACAGCTTGGGAAAGAAAATTCTATGGACAAATTCATTTTCCCCAATCCCTTAACTTCATGTGGTCGATGAATGGCATACCTTCACAGTTTTATCAATAGAATGTAATTCTGGCCAGATCAGTCTGTCAACAAGGAACAACATCAAATCATTTTGTCCATATAAATAAATCACTTGCTGTTTATTATTTCTTTTCTTTGTTTGTGGATGAAATGGGGCTATTTAAATGCCTTCTGCTCAACGTAAGAATAGGGGAAGACGCTTCATTGTAGACAAAGCACATAGTGCAGGTAAAATTGCCTTCATACAAAGAACTAGAGAATGCAGAAAGATGCAATAAAAGGAATACAAAAGAACCTTTTATTGTCCAGTGCCTGATTTATAAAATAGGTCTGTGGTGAAAGTGATGTTTTGCTGTTCAGATGAGGAAGTCTCTGGTATAAGCACAGTAAACACATAAAATCATAATGATTTTTGTACTGAAGGGCTAGAGACACTGTTGTCATCCCTGACTAATATGTAAGAAAGCTGGCAATGTTCAGTTCAGTTGATATTCTTAGTTAGGTGGTGTCTCATGGAAGTGTTTCTACTTTTTTGTGAAAAGAAATTTCTTAGGAAATTTCAGAAGTATAGGAGAGTGTGTGAGGATTGATCAAACATCTTTTCGGAAAACTGTTTCCTCAACCTCAACATTACCAGAGGACATCCCTGCATGGGCCATTCATCTAAGAGTTGCGCTCAAAGGTGGGTCCCTTCCAGCTCAGAATATTCAGTGAAATTTCTGTGACATTCCTTTATCCCACCCCAGTCCTTTCTCCCACTCACAGATTGCTAATTCCCGCCCCTTTCCATCTACTTCTCAACCCCCATTAGGGGAACCACAAAGGTCAGGGTACCTCTGCTAATTCTATCCAACTCCTTAACAGTATAAGCTCTGTGCCAAAAAGTGAAGAAATATGGTAGAAAATTAAAACTTGGGATTTTTACAAATGACGTTGTTTCAACCCAGAACCTCAACCACATTTTGGTTGATCTACGTTTATATGTTTTCATACAACCATGGGAACATCTTTGTCATGATCTGGCATTCCATGAGAAGAGATGGGTGACTGTAACTGTCTTTATCTCCTTGTAGATTTCCGGAATTGTGTAGGACAATATTTTATAAGCTGTGTCTTATGCCAAACAAGAACAGGAATATTAGGAACCTCTTTTGCTAAATAGTAAGCTATATGTAATCACAAAAACAAACAAACAAACAACAACCACCAAAAAAAATCCAAAAAAACCCCAAAACAAAACCAACAACAACAAAAAAACAACCAATGAGTAAATTCATAAAGACAATTACTTTCAATTGTTAGATAAGTCAGGACAAGGACTCACCAAGATACTTGATAAATTACAGCAGTAAAAGAAATAGAACAAGCTATCTGTAACCCTGAGTATGCTCAGGTCTTTGGACAATACTTACCCTCAATACCAGGAGATCTCAGGCTCTGGGAGACTTCAAAAATGATTCTCTCAGCAGGGCTCTAGGACTTCAAAGGATACAATCTCTGGAGTGATGAACACAGCAGGACCAATTTTTACATCAAACTGCAGCATGCATTAAGGGTACAGAGTTTAATAAGTCTAAATGAATACATAAAGAAAGATGAATATCTGAGTATATGTTCTCGGAGCAGGTTGCTTGTAAACTAGTCAGTTAGTTTAAAGCTGTCTTTCTCAGGAAAACAGGTGCCTAATTCTGGATTGCTGGAATGATGACCACCTTCTTCCCTGCATAGCCACAAATGCTCTTACAAGTCTGGTAAGTTTGCTGTAACCACAGTTTAAATTCAGACCTCCTCAGTTGTGGATGACTGTACTAGCTTCAAGACAATATATTGTTTCATGCACGCAAATGTTATATTTGTGCCCAGAATTTCTCAGAGGTATTCGTGAATGAACTGAGAAAGTCCAATGACTTGAGAAAGCTTCAGGACAGTCTTTTTGTTTTACCTAGGCTGCCAAAGAAGAGATCCTAGCAAAACTCCCTGGATAAAATATGCTTTTGTGTACATTCTTAACCCCCTCAATATTTAAAAAAATCTGTACAAAATGAAACTGTTTCTAGCACAGGACTTGAGCTCAAGCCTGTTCAGAGTTTCCAAAGCCATGCTGGTGAGGTGTAGTACTAGGAGATGGGCTTAGGACAGATTCTTACAGGTGTTGTATAATGGAGAATTTGGACCCAGGTACTTGAGAGATAACTGGGCAAAGACTAACCACAGTCTACTTTGATTAATCTAACTCTTCACCAAGCAGCTGACCATTGAGCACCAGAGACAGTTAGTCTGAACCAGCTGTCCTTTAGACAAGAGCAAATATATCAGTTGCCTGAAACCTGGTTGCTGCTCTGGAAGAGAGCCAGCGTGGGATAGAGGAGGAGCGATTCAGCCAGTAAGTCAGGGAGGGCATCTTTCACCCTGGATGATTGGAAGGCTTTGCTCCCAGGGCAGAGGCCCGAGGGAAGGATAGTCATTCCATGTACTCTGAGTCTTCCTGCCTCTGAATTGCTCAGTTATATTTCTTCCACGCATTTTCCACACTACTCCATGTTTTTTGGAAGGTGTAGCCAATGTGAAAATGAACTATAAATGTCTTAGAGCCTTTTTTGTTGTTGTTGTTTTTCTGTTTTGTTTTGTTGTTGCTTTTCTTCGTCACATCCCCAAAGAAACATCAAAGTACAAAGGAAAGAAAGCAATACTGAGTATAAGAGTGAAAGCCAAACAAAAAGGCAGAGAGGAAAAAAGTAGAGAGGGAAGAATAAAAGAATCTAGTGATGGCCCTGCAGAACTTTCTTCAAGGGGGTTAGGCTTTCTTCAGAGAAAGTTTTCATTTATGTTTGTTTGTTTTCATTTTCAAATTGAGGCTGTTGGTGCACATTCAGAGGAGAATAACAAAAGCAATGCAAATTTCAGGGGAGGTGATCAGTGCAGCAGGCTGCTGACAAGGCCACCTGGCTACTGCAAGCAGTCCATTGCCCATTGTGCTCACCTGCTTAAATATTAACAAGGAAGGGGAAGGCAGAAATGTATCAATTAAACATCAGGAGTGTCTGAGCAGGGAGATGGATTGTTTTCAGGACACAGTGCAGGCAGTTGCATCCCCTGACTTCTGATCCTCGTTGCTTAACCCTGTGAATGTTAACCCGTGTTAAAGTGTTTTATCTCCCTCCTCACTCTTCCCTATCAGGATATGATTGTAACACAGAAAGGGAACAGCATTCATTTCCCAAAAGTGAGGAACAGAGATTCAATATTAGTACAGAAGCAGGCTTGAATTGATTGCAGCTTCAGACTAGAACCTGGCACCTTTCTT
Source organism: Cephalopterus ornatus (assembly GCA_013396775.1). Classification (NCBI taxonomy): domain Eukaryota; kingdom Metazoa; phylum Chordata; class Aves; order Passeriformes; family Cotingidae; genus Cephalopterus; species Cephalopterus ornatus. The sequence goes on from VZRE01010044.1 coordinate 12,418, forward strand.
TTACAGAGTCTCTGTCTGAGCCATCAGGTATTTTGCTCAGAGTAGTAGAGAGACAGGCAAAACATGTCTTAGTGCAAATTAAACAACCTGACAGTGGCTGAGGATGCTGCTTTTGCTGTGTGGCGAAGGAAAGCTGAGCCAAAGTCAGGAAACAAACTAACCAGTCTGATTTTAGCCAAGATTTTTTTACTAAGATTTTTTTCAAGAAAGATTTTAGCTAACTAGTCTTAAAAAAAACAAAGTACTAGGTTAGAGTTAAGATACGTCAGCCCCAAATTTTGAGTGCTACCAATAGTGGGGGCCTAAGGATAAGTGTAAGAAAAGTAAAGAATAAGTTTCTCTTTCTTTCTTTCTTTCTTTTTCTATTTCTTTCTTTCTTTCTTTCTCCCTTTCTTTCTTTTCCTTCTTTTCTTTCTTTCTTTTCTTTCTTTTCTTTCTTTCTTGTTTTTTCTTTCTTTCTTTCCTTCCTTCCTTCT
>VZRE01010046.1:0-12448 GCA_013396775.1 Cephalopterus ornatus
TGCTGGTTTACCTTTAAACCAACACAGCTGGCCACAGAATACCTTTGATGTGTTGCATCAGCAATTTGGAAACATTATTACAGACGATCAACTAGTATTTATATTGAATAAACACAAAACTGTTTGTGTCCCATGAAAGATATTCTTTCCTTTATCTTCATTGTCATGAAGGACATCTGAAAGTAGCATGAGAGGACATGTAGACACTGTATACATGTAATAACTTTTCTTTGGGACAATTTCTATTCACAATAGAAAAGGTTGGCATACCTTTTAGGCAATGCATGAATTTTTGAAGGTTTAGAATTAAAACAAAAGTAATGGCTGATAGCTTAACACCCTGGCACCTGTAAATGCTCCTTACAGAACCACTGTAGCTTGAATAAGCAAATTTGCCAGTTCTCCAAGAGTTGAGATGAACTCCATTCTGTTGCTTTTCACAACTCTACCCCAAATAAGCCCTAGTAGGTTGATACCACTCTGAAAGAAGAATAAAATATTAAAATACTTGAATGTCAAGTGTATTGACAGTGAAATGGCATTTATTTCAATTGTGTAATAAAAAGGGAGCCCTGTCCAACCTGAGTTTTTGTTTCCAGGGATGGAGCATCTACAGCGTCTCTGGAGAACCTGTTTCAGTGTTTCACATTCATTCTAAAACATGTCTTTCTTATATATCTTATACATATTAAGACATTGTATTGTCTTATAGCAAATATCTTATATTCTGAATCAACTGTCTTTCAGTTTAAAATCAGTACTCCTTGTCCTATCACTAGTCTTACCATTTTGCTTTGCCCTATCACTTGTCCTATCACTTGTTCTATCATTTTGCCCTACTAAATGATGATAGTGCTAAGAGAAGTAAGAACTTTTGTTCTACCAGTGTCAGATTTTTAATATGAAACTCAACAAAAACAATGAAAATATAGAATAGAAACCATATAGGTTTCTATTCAGAAGCAAACTGCACATGGGCATATAGAACTAACATTTGTATGCTAAATTGAGTTCAAATTTTCCAAAGAGATCAGTTTAACTTACTGCATCTTTTGGTTTTTACCAAAATGGGGTAAACAAATGTAGTTGAATCAAATATTTTGTTTACAATATAATAACAAACAGGGAAAAACATGTATCTAGGAAGGCAAAGATAATGCTTAAAGCAATAATGAAAAGCCAGCTCCTAATGTAAGTACACAGAATTTTATCAGTGTTATTGCTAAATAGTAGTAATGACCAATGGTAGATTTTTCAAGACTATGTAAGATGAGCTGGTGACTCATGACCAGTATATTGTGGACTAGTATCAATAAAAAAACCTTATCAAACTTGATAATTGTATTTAACGTCTCAAAGTGCTCTCTGAGAAAAGAATGGTTGTGGAGCCTGAAATACACTGTCAGAGATAAGGAGTGCCCATTGAGGTCAACTCCAGTGTATGTAGTATAGGCAAAAAACAGCTTAAATTACCTGTGCACACAAGTAATTTCATGCTTCAGGAAAAAGGCTGAAAAAAAAATTCTTGTTAAAAAAAGGCAAATATAGAATTTTTGAATGCATTAAAAAAAAAAAAAAAAGGATTATCCAAAACAGAAGGAAAGAACTGAAAAAAAGTTAACAGTAACTTACATGTTAATATGGATTCATCTGCAATATTATGGAAATATAATGTATGGATATGACAATTCTGCATATTTAGGATTAATTTATATATTTTGAATATTAGGATGCCATTATTATTCATAAATTCTCCATGAAAACCATATAGATTAAAAAGATCAATATGGTTAATGAAGTGGTAGGAAACGAAACAAATTTCAATTTATGATTTAAATTATGTTTTAGAACATTTAAATTATCTTATTAATATTCTCATAAAAACTTCTTAAAGCTCAAAGTTGTAGACTACCTATCAGAATCATTAACGAGCAGTTTCTGGTTTGTCTGGAGCTATTTATTCATCACAATATTTCTTGTTACTTTCGAGATGGAAACAGACATACTGCAATTCTTTTGCTTTTAAGAAATGAAAAAAAAATATTTTCTATGTGAGAATTCCTGAAACTTCTTCAAATACCTTAATGAATTTTGCAATATATTTTTTTCATATTGAAGTCTAGGTTCTCCAACTTTCTATGAAGCTAGAGCCTTTGACATAACTGTTCTGAAAAAAGAAAAAAACCCAACCAAACAAAAAAACCCCACTGAACCACATTACTATAATTTCTTTTTGAAATCAGAATATAAAGTTGGATATTTGAGAGGTAATGTACACTAATGTATGAAAATCTTTTTGATTTGCCTTGGTTTTGTTGCTTTTAATTTTATTTATGAGCAAGGAATTTTTGCCTGTTTGTAACTTAGTCACCAATAAATGCATTATGTCAAAGTCTTCAGGGCTTGCAAAATCAAATCATTTCAATATTGAGATTATGTCATAAAAGGGTTAGCAATTATGAAAGTTATGTAAATAGTGTTGAGTCACTGAACTTGTCTCTCAGTTGTGGTCAGCCTATGCTTATTGCCTTTCTGTTTTCTTTCATAGTTTCAAAAAGTTTCAGGACATCAAACACGTAAGCCTCACATTCCCTCCTACTGAACTACTGCAAGATCCTGTAACCTGATTCTTCTCTATAGTGATAGTTTTCTAACACTGAGTCATACTACTAGGGCACTTCATGAATAAAAAGACTAAGTAAAATATTGGAACTCTAGTAGCGTTTTACTTAGAAAATAATATCTACCTTCTTATAGTCTTTTTTTTGTCTTCTCTTATTATCTCCTCATCTGCTTTTAAAAGTCTTTACTTAGACGCATGTTTTCCATTTTAAATAGCAATTTCCCGAGTAGCATTATAAAAAAAAATCAGCTATATGTGTCCACCAACTATTTTTTCTGGAAAATAAGATTGCAGAGAGCAAATTAATTTAGTAAACACATGTGCTTTTATCTATTTGTCTTGATGACCAATAACTTTGGTCTTCAAAATGTTTTTTGTGTGTTTCATTGTTTGGGTTTTTTTTCTTAAATTAAAAAGGCAGTGGACCTATGTAGATCACTTTTGGTCTCTTAAAATACAAGTAACATGTTTACTATTTTTCTGTTCCTGATTTTATAATCTTATTAACAACGCCTACCATAAGACTGAGATTTCCTGTACCAGTTCGTTCAAAGATCTTGAACAAAGGTCATCCAGTCCCCTTAACATTAAGAGCATTAATGCATGAGATTTGCTTCCAGATCAATTGTAGCAATTTTGATTTAAATACCTTTGTTCCTATTATCTATCGTGCCTGTCCTGATGCTTAAAATAATTCTCCCAATTAACACTAAGAGATATTCCTCCATTTCCCATATTTCCAAAACCAGCCCTATACCACAAGTCTGTGCTGCTGCTCTTCTTTATTTACACTGCTTTTACAGCTTATGCACCTTCTGTTTTCTGTTGGTTCATTGAATATTCAATAAAGAAATTGAGCAGATTTATCTTGTCAGACTATCTAGCCCTTACCATAGTTTACAGACTTTTTTTGCAACGGAACCTTAAGTTTTTCATAATACCATAATTCCTGGTACTGATTTTAGGTACCATTCACCCAACACAGTTTTTTCGCATCTGTGGAACACCTTCCTTTTCATGTTCAGTATTATTTTTAATTCAGCAAACTGTAAATCTCCCTACTCCTGTCAGTGAGGGAGATCTCATAGAACTGATTTCTGCAAGCTGACACTGTGCTACTTTCTAATTGCCTTTGACATATGTCTTTAGAATCAGTTCAACAATCCCAGCAGTCTGTAGAACATGTTTGATGCAAAAACAGTACAATGCTGCCCTCCCACCTTTACACATCTGTACTTACAAATACTTTGTTAGTTGGCAAGACAGGAATTATCACAGTAATTACTTTTTGTACACAAGTACTTTTTCTTTCTATCAGATGTGTACAAAATGTGAATGTGTAATTGTATATTCCTGTCTGGTAAATTCGAGCATTAAGTAAGTGAGCACTTGTATTCTGACAGAAATATATATATTTATAACTTGTATTAGAGTATAAGAACTGAAACTCTTAATTGAAAAGACATTGCAGCCAGCGTCTGCTTCTTTGGTAAAAAATGGTTAAGAATTACCCTTAAGCTTCTCTGTTGTCTCAGAATGTAAGGAAACTGTGTAAATTCAATTGCTGAGTGCCCAAATGAAAGCTAATTCAGATGATAGGAAAAAAAAAACTTCTTATAGTATTAAGACATTCCTGCTGTCCAGGAATAATATACAGATGTTGCTCTAATATATACTGCTGGATGAAAAATTTGTTATTTGTGCATACATAGCTGGGATGTTGCTATGGACAAGTTTTTAGCGATAAGTACATAGTGTTTTATACTTACATAGAATGCTTAGGGTACCCAAGAAACATAAAAAATACAAGATCTTTATCTCAAATGGTTTACAGTCCTAAAATAGGTAGAAAACTGAGGGAAATTTATTATTCTTTACATAGAGAAGTGGACTAAAACATTCTTAACAGAAGCAGAATAATAAGCTGATTATAAAGTACTTAATGAGTTTTATAAGATGAATATGGGCCAATATGCCCTGTGTACAAAGCCATTCTTGGTTTCTTTTTAATTTATTATTTAAAGGAGTACAATAAAGAGCAAACATGACCATCTAAGTAGCAAACCTCTCTGATTTGCAGATTGAAGTACAAATTTGCATGAGATTATAGCAGTTTTTTCTGAAGATTGAAGTCTAAATCCTACTGCATTGCATCACTAAAAATGCTGAATAACCCAATGTCATCCATGGTGTTAACCACTTACAGTGTGATTGTGAACAAACTCAGAAGCTCTGAGAAGCCTCGAAAATTATTCTTCAAATATATATGCAAAAAATGGAAGTCTTCCCCCGCATATACCTCAGTATAACACTTAGAAACTGGAGCTTTCAAGAAGCACACAAAACATAAAAATACACCTTCTTTTTCCTATATGCTCCCAATGTTTTTGAAGAAAAGATTCCTAAACTGAGTATCTCTGACACAGGCAACATCTTCAGTTGCTTTAGACAGCTCTACTATAGACTGGTCTTTTGTCAGGCTACTGAAATATTCTTCAGAGAAATCCCTCCATTTGGCAAATTATTTAAGCCAGATGAGATGGCAAAATGCAATGGAACCCATGCACTTTAATTTAGACATATATTTGATGTCTTTGATTGGTCAGTTGCATCTAGGCCTCCATTATCCCTGGAGACTGATAGCAAGGTGTTGCACTGTATCCTATACTTACATGCTAAATTTTAGATCTAGTCAGGAAAAGTGAAAACTTATTTACTCTCCAACTCTGTTAAACATAAGTTACCTCTGTGACATTAAAACTAAATAAATTAGATTTTATTTTGGTATTTGATGACTGAAAACAGGAACCTATCACTGGTACAAAGGCAGACATCTACAGGCCCAGTCAGAAGATTAGGTCTCTGAAGTCAAGCCCTCCAATCACTAGCTATTAACACTTGGGAAATCTGGAAAGCTGTCATGACATAAATTGGTTTTATGTTGTTTTGCCAACATAACCTGTGAGAAACATGGAAACTTTTTAGAACCATGGAAAGCCAAGGTAGCACCATTTGAACTACAAACACTTAGTTGACGTGCTATGCTTGGTCCATTGTAACCACATTGATTTTGCTATTTATCCAAAACTGTATGTATTAAACCAGACAATGTCTCAGGAATAACTGTCAAATACAATGTGTCTTAATCTGGCAAGGGGAGGTTTAGGTTAGACAATAGGAAGACATTCTTTATAGAGAGAGTGATTGGGCACTGGAATGGGCTGCCCAGGGAGGTCACCATACCCAGAGTCACCATACCTGGAGAGACTGGATGTGGCACTTAGTGCCATGGTCTGTTTGACAAGGTGGTGTTAGGTCAAAGGTTGGACTTGACTTGAAGGGTCTTTTCCAACCTAGTTGATTCTGTGACTCTGTGAAAAGCTAGTCCGTGCCCAAGGTATTTATTGTGTGGATTAGGTAGATAACTTATTGTGTAAATGAAATTTAGAATATTAAGTACAAGACAGAAGTATGATATCTATGACTTAGAGCTTCTTATTGCAATACTAAGCTAAAACTGAAAAGCTACAACTGATTTCTTCAAAAAGTACTGCTTTAGATTGTCAGCTAAATAAACCTGTTATCAAAATGCAATATGTCATTACAAATGAAACCTTATGCCAGCATCTGACTATCTTGTATCTTCTCACAATGTTTTTTCAGGTACTAATTTTAAATTTGTTCCAATACTGGAGTAAATAGAAAATTGTTGCTGTACTATTTTCTGCTAGTTATTGTTACAATTCATTGTCACTTCATCTAGAAGACTCTCATTCTCTAGAAAACATACTGTGAAGGAAAGAATGCATAAATTTCATATCTTTCATTTGACAGGGGTCAAACAGAAATCTTTTATATTTTATAGATTATTGTTCTGGCAACCGCAAGCTTACAAGTTTACAAGTTATAAGAAACCGAAGAAAATTTCTAATTTTCTGAAGTGATGTTGAGTTGCAAAAATATTGGGAAAAACAGATCCAAACACTCATTTAAACCAATGTTTAAACTCTAAAAGTAAAACTTAATCTAACTGACAAATTTAGGTTTGGGAGTTTATTTTTGTTTTTTGATCACTTTAAAAGGTATGATGCAATACACTCCTTTTTAGAAACTAATATGAATTTTGATTTTTCAGAATAAAAATTGAAGGGCAAACCAATGTTTTTCAAAACTAAGAGAATAACAGAATTGCTTAAATTAAAATTTGAACACCTGCAATTGCCCTCTAGAAGGCTGAACATAGAACAACTCCACTGAATGAATAGAAATTTGGAAAGCTCAGTACTTGAATAATCAGGCTAATTGACTATGCTTGTAACACTGAAACCCACATTGTGTGTTGTTTTTTTTTAAATTGGGACATGCCAAATTAAATTAGTCCAGAAATCATACTCAACTTAAAATTGCCAGTTGCTACTTCAAGAATTATGTAGCTGTTGTAGACTACATCTGGGCAGAAACCATAACATCTGTATGGAAGAGAATGCTAACTAAATCCAAGATCACCTGGTCCTCCTCTCAATTTAGTCCTCGGAAAGCAATAATCAGAAATGAATATGATACTCCCAGTTCTATTATTTGAGCAGTAAATACCCCTTTTTTGTTTATCCTTTAGAGAGGTCATAACTGAACCTATTTTTTTATTATTAGTTATATGGAATAAAAATTTGAAAGCATCTGAAAACCTGAAAACATCTTTAGGTACATGAGCAATAAAGTTCACAAGAAATTTTCAAACATATTTTGCAATTACTTTTGTAGCAATAACTATTTACAGTAAGTAGTCATGCAGTTATAGCACAAAGAGATAGCATAAAATGCACATTTATTACAGCTGTCAAGAAGTAAAGTTATGTTTATTACTTGAAGCAAAAAAGTTCTAAACTGAGAGCTGATGCACTGTAATAGACCCAAATGGAATTTCTGATGTTAAATCAAGTGGCATTTAGGTTTTCTATAATTAATCCAGGATGTTTAAAATTTTAAGTTGCAGGCACTAGTGCATCGTCTTGACACAAAAGCATGTTTCAGATAACTTTACAAAAATGAATTAAAAGGTAACATGCAGAAATTAAGGTTCATTGAAGCATCATTTCATAATGTTTCCACTGGTTGTAACATTCTTACACATTCTATTCTGTGTTTTTTCGTAGCCAACAGTACATAAATGTCTTCTACAGATAAAGATTTAATATACTATATAACAAACCATTATTAAGGTTTTTATAAAAAATTATGCATAAGCTCTGCCAAAAAAGATGACAGAAGGTTTCAATATAAACTTTTTAATTTTAGTATTATGCAATACTTGATCTGTGCCACACAAAGAAATCCCTCCCAGAGAATATATTTTTGGTCTTAGTTAGATCTATCTTACATAATTTTTCGAAGATTAATTGTTCTTTAAAAAGTGTTCTACACATGTAAACCTAGCTATGACTGCCAAATATAATTAATCTAGTTAATATAATACACAAACAGTGCATGTAGTACTGCTCTATGAGTTTGAGGACCAGTTGCTGCTAGCCAGTAAAGTGTGCTATTTTTAGACCATGGCATGCCTTCTGGAAGATCATTTCATGACCCTTCAAGAATTTTCTAATGATTTGATATTTAACGTGAAAAGTTGGACAAATATATTTGAATATGATAGGAATCAGTGCTTAAATAACATTTATCTAATAACTAAATCCTTAATATACAAGCATCAAGATTTTCATGTGAAAAAATTATTACTGAAAACATTATTAAACTATCAGCTCTGAATGCATTTCTTAACAGAGATGAAGACTGAGCAGAACAGCAATTCTTCAAAAAATTTTCAAAAACTGGTCAAGCAACTGGGATCTCACATGTGTATACAACGAAGATCCTATAACAGGTAGTAGTTTACATTACCCATGCAGTTAATACTACACACCTCAAATTAATTTCAAATTGAAGACTCACTTGATAAAATATATTTTAGTTTGGACAGGAAAGTTTTATAGAAGCAGGCTTCTTTATCTGCTCTAAATTTATTATGATGTTTTAAACATTGTTTATGGCATACTATTACATTGACTCAGATGAAGTAGACAGACCCTCCTTTTATATCAATGAAAACACAGCTGCTGTAAGATACAGTATGCCATAAACACTGATGTTTTAGCTATGAAGTTAGTGACAGTATTAAAACTAGATGGTATTCAACCACATCTAAAGTCATAATCATGCAAATATTCATGATAAAATATATCAATACATAGGATTTTTAAAAAGTCTAAAAATGTAAACAAACCTCATAAAATTTGAGGCATGTTCTTAAGCAAGGCTTAAGAATATGCTCTTGTTCATGTGCACCTTAGCTGAATCTACAACTCAGTCCGGTAATGGAAACTCTATATCTACATTTATTTTTCTAGGAAAGATATTTTTTCCATAGGATTCTGTGTTTTTGGGGGGACAAAATTACTAGTTTCTCATATAAGAACAACATTTCCTCCTTCCTCTAGCACTAAATCTCTGTATCTTTACTTAGAAACTCTCAAAGGTTCCAGAAAATAGACTCTATCTTTTTGAGGTTTAATTGCATTCATGTGGTAATTTTTTTGCAAATGAGCAACATTCCTGTAGAAATCTCATGGCAAGACTTAGAGGACATAGATTAAGCATTTTGTACTTAGTTTGAAGTACATGTTCTGTCTGTATATGTTCACTAAAGACTGTGTAGCTTTCAGGTCTCTAGGCAATTTACAGGCACACAAATAGGCAGAAATAGCTGAAAATACTACAGCACAATCATGTTCAAAACTATGCCTGGAGAGTCTGATAAACAGTTCACAACCATATTGAAAAGAAAGCTTTTAAATAATGACAAATTGACATTAAAAGAATGAAAAGCAATGATCTCAAACATCCAGTGTTTACAAAAAATTATAAACACACAGACCTCTAAAAGTAGAAGTCCTTATCCATTATATGGAAAAGGTCCTGCCATAATTGAATAAGGCATGTAAGTATGCACTGTAATGGTATGCTGCATCTTGTAGCATATTTTTAAAAATGGAAAATATAAATTGGCTGTCTTTCCTTTGAAGAAAAATAAATTCTTAGGAAGATCAGTCAGTTCTGGTTTGTTGTTGTATTTTGTTTGTTTTGTCTAGGTTTTGTGTGTGTGTGGTTTGTTTGGTCAGTTTGTTTTTAATGTAGAGAGACAAGCAATACTTCATCGATCAACATTTGTACTGCATTGAAGGTCAGACTGCCAGCATTTCTGCAAGTCCATGTATCTGAATAAATAATTGCCTTGCAGATACTGGTGAACTACAAAATCATTGCAATGCCATTTAGAGTAATGAAGGCATATAACAGCCCAAGTTGGAATGGACCTCAAAAGATCACCTTGTCTAACCTTTCACAGGAATGAGAGCTTATATTTGGTACAAAAATAAAAAAAAAAAATTAATTATTACCAAAAAAAATTGAGAAGTTGGAAAACTGAATCTTATGTTGTCATTATTATTGGCCCCTGGAATTGTCAGCTGGATATATAGAGGAGTACCGTTCTTAGATTTTAAAACTGGGAGAGATCACGATAGTCAGCAGTTGTTGGTTGTTTTTTTTTTAAAAAAGAAAATGTCAACAAAGTCTAGCTCAGGAATTTTTAACCATTCACAATGAAATGTAGTTTAAACTTTTCCCTTGCTTGCTTGCTTTTTTTTTTTTTTGTTTTGGAGGGTTGTTTTGTTTTGTGGGTTTTTTTAAGAAATCTAAAGTCTTAAAATTTTGGACAGCTCATTTCACATTTAAGTGATTCATTTTAAATATCTTTATATATCTTCCTAACTTTATATAGTGATCGAAGATTGTCATAGTTTTCTCTGCCAGGTTAGAAAGCATATAAATATTAAGTATTTTAGTGCTGCATAGTCTAATGTAGCCTTCCCACTACATGGAAATATCCATGTAGTTAATATCCAATAATTATTTTAATAATTATCCAATTATATTCTCCATGGGCAGGGTTTGATTTTGTCCACCAGTGTCTGCTCAATTCTTTGGTGCAGGTCCTTTGTAGTATGTGCTGTTCCATCTAGGTAATAAATTTAATCCTGAGCTACAACAACAATAACAAAATCTTTGTTTTATTTGCATTTTTCTCCAAATTTGGTTTTTATCCAAAGAAATTTCATCTCCTTTAAAGTTCATGCTTATTTTTACTAATCAAGATACATCGCACCTGCATATATTCTAAGTAATTACACAGTTCAGGAGACATTTATTTTTCATCCTATTTTTATGTTAAAATATTAAATGTCACCTTTTCTATCTAAATAAACAAAAAGTTTAATTATTTATTTAAGTATAATACTTGAATAAACTAGTAGATTTAATGAAGCTGAACAATAAGTTGCAAAATCAAGAATATATTTCCCTATTATAAAAATAATTCTAAAATATTTTTAGAATAAAATGTATAATTATGTATTATGTGTAATTATATATAAGGCATATATCTCCTTTTTGAAACTCTGATGACTGTATATCAGAGTTCTTAGGTACAATATAACTTCCAGTCACTTATTAACTTCTTCCTTAACATAATACTTTTTCAAGGTAATATTAATAAGCACTAATCAGCACCAATAACATTTATTACTTTGATAAAATATTTCTTTACTAATTTAATAACATAACACATATTCCATGATAGCTTACGGGCGCAATAACATCTTTCTCAGATGACTGTATCTGGAAAAATCTTCCTTTAAGTAGCTATGATATATCTGTTTTTAACAGTAATTTTTCAAAATCATAGTCTGAGACATTTCATTTTCATTTTATCATCATTTTTAGAAGTGACACTAAAACTCCTTAGGGAAAATATAAGGCTCATGTCAAGACTCAATAACTCACTTTAAGTATTTGTATTCTTTGCATAACATTTGATCCCATTCTTCATTCAGGAAAACCTTCCTCTTCATAGTCAAAATACACATTTTAGTTAATTATTTTCCCCTTTGTTTCAGTTTCACAGTTATCATTTTCAAAATTCTACTGTATTCAGGCAAGTTAAAGGGACATTCCCAGTGTTGAAGCTTACTGCAGAGTCATTGTATTATCATTTTCAGCACCATTCTTTCAAGCTTTCCAACTAGTGACTCAGAAAAATCCTGTATCATTAAAACTCTGCCAAGCAGTCCTTCTTAGTTAAGACTTTACACAACATTTTAATAAAATTCCTTAAATGCACCCTTAAACATGTTGAAAACAGTAATTCATACAATACTAATGCTAAATTGCTCATTTGTTCCTGAGGTTTACTATGTCAGGCTAAGCATTCTGTAAACTTTAAAAAACAACCAGACAAATATCATTGATTTAATTTATCAACAGACACATGGCATCACCTCTGATTCCAAGAAACTTTGACCACTCTCTGCCTGAATAAATGTAGTCATTTTAAATGTTCATGTTCTGTTCTCCTTAGCCTTTCATCATTTGTCGCTGCTTAACTAGAATTGCAATATCTTCAAAAGGAAAGATAAACTGAGGAGGCAATTAAGAACACATACATGTGAAGTTTTTTTCTTCAACTTTTTCCAATTCAGCAGGGAATGGAATAGGAATAAAACTACTATTTCTACAGGTTGTGGGGTATTGGGTTTTTCCTGGCTTTTTTTTCATTTGGGGTTGGTTTGGGGGTTTTTTTGTGACATGGAAAGAATACTATAATCTGCAATAGTGTTTCTTGCAATTTAGAAGGATTTTTTTGGCATTGCATCAGTCTACCAGGATGTCAATGTCATGTTGCCAATGTCTGAACAAGACTACTAGTCTTAC
>VZRE01010050.1:7728-27611 GCA_013396775.1 Cephalopterus ornatus
CGCGGCGCGGGGTCGTTGGAGCCGCGGGGGGCGGCCGCGCTCGGCAGCCGCTGCCCGTGAGGTGTCACCCGCGGACTTCGGGAAGAGGCTGCGCTGGATGCCCGGCCCGGGGTGGGCAGCGCCCGTTACCTGTGCGGGGCGGGAGGATGCGGGATGAGTTGTCCCATTATGCGGGGCGAGGCAGCGGCGGTGCCAGGCGCGGGCTCGCCTTGCGATGCGCCCGGAGCGTCGCTGGAGCGCCTCTGCCCAGCGTGGTGCCCGGCGGAAAATAACGGATAGCAGGGAACAAAAGAAGCCAGCAGCTGTTGGTAGGCAGCCCTGGTGCACCCACCGGCCGGCGTCTGGAGGCAGCGGCGGACGGTGCTCCGGAACAGCGGCGTTCGGGTGTCCGCAGGCCGCCCGCTTCGCGCACGGCAGCGGAAATGCCGCTGGACTGTGGAGGAACCTGAGAGCAGCATCACCGAAAACACTGAATATAGTGCGTGACGTGGGAAGACATTTTACACAATTTTACCTGTTGTAATACAGTAACGTTGGGAATGTAGTAGGAAATAAATCGTCCCTTTGTTCTTTGAGAGATTAGTTTGCGGGGTACTATCGGAGCGATACACAGCTGCTCTACCTGTGTGTTGCAGGATTAAGCACTAGCTTTTCACTATCGACTTTCAGTTAGTTCTCCCGTTCAGGCTGAAATGCGTTCATCCCTATGCAGCTCATTCAGCTGTATTGATCTGGGTGAACTCCGGTGCTACTGGCAGTAGGCCGGCATCCCAGACCGACACGTTTAATTGGGGGCAGTGGAGAAGAGTTTGTTAGGGTTGGTTTGCTTTGCTCACTGACACAGCTCTCAACTTCTGTCTTCTGTCAGAACATATAAGATTTTAAACATAGTGCTGTATTGAGATGTAGGGTTTGGAACTGCTGAATGGAGCAAAATCTGTATGCAGTAGGGCAAGTCATAAGAAATATTTTTTTAATATTGTTTTTGTTTTCTTACACTCTTCCTCTGCATTTATTTCTTACTAACTTTTTATTGTGATACAGTAAGATTTTTCTGATTTCTGTTTAATCCATAGTCCAAATATTAGCCTTTTTTAGGTTCATGGTGGAAAAGATTAAGGAAAGCAATAAAGGACCAGTGAAGTAACTTGCAATGATAAAGGTCTAGAAAGGTTTTTGAACACTGTAACTTCGTAGCAAAGGCCATATTTTTTCTTTTTACCCACCCGTCCTTCCCCTGGGCTGTGATCCTGCCTGTTGGCTTCTTTAAAGCTCATTTGGATGATGACTTTCCCAAATCATCGTGATTCAGTCTGATGTTTCTTTGCAAAATGGGAGTGGAAGGAAGGTAGATACGGGTTCATTGTTGTTCATATCTTTAAATGGTAAGTGATTCTTGTAGTTTAAAAACAAATAGAGAAATTGCACAAGGAAGTGAAGTTATAAGTAGAATTTCTAGGAGATATCAAATGAAAACAGTTTTATTAAAAGCATTTTTAACAGCATTTTTGAAAAATGTCTTAGATGCTGATGAGAATAGGTGAATTCTTTGTGTACTATACTGTTAAGATTCTTGAAGTTTTATTTTTAAATTATCTGCATGTCTTGCATTTTAACCATTTATATTTTCTGTGTGGCACTGCAGAGTGTTATTAGGCCAACACTGTGCATGTGTATGTATGTATGTGTGTATGTTATACATACCTTCATATTAATCCAGTGTGGGGACCCAAGTTTTTTTATAGCACACACCCCAAACCTTATAAGAAATACTTTGTTTAACTGATGTTTTATGAGCTCTTCTATGACATTATAGGTAGAGTGCCTTAAAGTGAATTAATTTGCACTCAAAATGCACTTGCCAGGAGAGTTGAGTGAAATAATTGTGTTCTCTAGAAGGTAAAAGGGGAAGATAAAGCAAAGACCTTAAAGGTAATTGTGAACATAGTGGAACAAGCTTGGTCCCTCTCCTTAAATGTCTGAGAAATGAAGAGGTGGTGTTTTGTGGGGAGGTTATTTGTTTGTTGTTGCTTTTGGGTTGGGTTTGTTTTGTTCTATTTTGACACTACTTAGACTTGCATGAGATTAGAGAACTCTTGAGTCTCATTTGGAAGAGCTCAGTGTACGCACACAGAAGACTGTCCTCCTGAAGTTGAAGGTGCAGAAAACAAAGTAGGTATGGTAGTTCCTTGGGGGAAACCTGGTTTGATATGTACTGTTTATCAAATTTAGAAAATGCAAGAGTATGAGTCTGATTCTAGAGAGCAGCATTTACCTGCCATCATCACCAAGCAGCTGTGCAACTCCTTGTGTCATTTGGGACACACCTTCCAGCTTCCGCAGTAGAAGAAGGAACATCCTTTCTTGTGCTATGCAGTCTACGCTCATTTTCAAAGCACAGGCAGCTCAGTGCGTTAAATGAGGTATGGGACCTGTATAATAATGCTGCTATGAAGCTAAGCAGTTGAAGCCTTCGTCATAGTGCTTAAATACTTTTTTCATCAGTATTTTTTCATTTTGATATTTTTCAAGGTATTGTTTAAGCTGTTCTCTTGGGAAAGGGAGAGGAGATGTTGCTGTTGTTTGTGTGAAATCACACTGATCACGTCTGCTGTCTCCATATTTGGGAGCTTGGATCCAAAGGCAGTCTTGTGTCCTTTGAACCAGTTAGATCACTAATACTGGCAGACAGCTGTTGTCTGCATGGTTTTGTATTAGTGGTTGAGAAAGGTGCTTTGTTGTTGAAGACTGCAGCTTGTTTGTACACACCAAAGGAATGTTACACCAAGAAGTGAAGTAATCAAAAAATTCAGTCCATGTGAGAGTCTGATTATTCTGTACCAGTTGCAATCCCATTTCCTGTTTTTCACCTTTCTCAATTTTATTTTTTTTCCTCTTCCAAATTCTCTTCTATCCCCTGCCCTCAACTTTTCCCCCCTGTCTGTTTCTCTTTACACTATTGAAAGATGCCACTTCCTCCTCCTTCCTCTCTCTTATCTTCATCCTCCTTCCTCTATCTTACCGGAGCGCTCTGAGGACATTTCCTGCATGTGAGGCCACACTGACCTCCAAGAGCCAGAGCTGTGCTTGCATCAGAACTTCTGTTTGGCACTGTGGTGTCACTTGGAGAGTGCTCACTGCAGCAGGAGCCCTGGGGAGTGTACCTGGTAAACTCCAGCACCTCTCCGCACTCCCGTCTAAAATGAAGCATTTTTTAGGCCTGAGCTTAGCAGAAGTTATATACATCACACACAGAAGGTGGTAGGTGTGTCTCTCCCCTCTCCAAAATGGTGGAGATTTTGGAGCCTTTCTGTAAAACAGTTGTAAGATTTTTTAAAAAATAGAAATAATATTTGTCATTCTTGTTATCCTTGAAAGCAGTTGAACAGTTTCAGCCGAATAAAAAGAAGTCATAAGATCTTTTTCACTTTGTTTTTTTTTTTTTAAATAAGGTTTTAAGCAGCTGTAAAGTGGCTTCATAGAGGAACTGTTGTGTAAAAATCCTCCCCAATCTGTAAAAAGTCTTTATTCTCCTCTTCATATGGGGTGTTAGTCATTTTAATTCTCTGGTGGTCATTGATAGGTTTGTTTTTCAAGAGAAGGCAGTTGCATTGGAAATGGTCAGGATCAGATTTCCAGTTGTTTGGTGATGATACACAGCCTGTGAATGTCTTATGGCCTGAATTCCAGTGGAGTTTTCATAAACTATGATAAAATGATAACTATATGAAATTTTGTAAAAAAATAGCTGGCACAGAACTTTTTTTGGCCCTAGAAATCAAGAGATAATGGTATATCTGCCATAAAAGGTTGTCAGAGCTGCCTTCTAAATGGATCAGGATAGGTGTCTGAAATAGAGAAATGTAAAATACGATTTTGAGGTCTTTTTTGGATGTTGGTATCTCTTCTGATTGCCCCTTCCAAGTAGCTCTTCTTTTCTCAGACTCTTCATTATAGTTTAGCTTCATTGTAGCTTTTAGCTCAGGAAGTGTGATAAAGAAGAGAATACTTATAAATAGATGGTTTCTTAAAACAGCAGAATTCTTGATTATTTTTGTGCTAATCAAAATCTCTACATAATCTGTAGAAAATTAAGGTAGAACTGCTAGAAAAGGTTTTTTTTTTTTGCCTGGGTTTAAGGAAGTAATGTAATGAACACGCAATAAAAATATAGAACACTTTATTGAGAAGCAATTTTATTTTTATATTAATGCTGAGTGCACACACTATTAAAACTGCTACTAATCCAATATATACAATTTATTACAATTTATCTGTGATGTTGTTCAGATTGCTTCTTTTGTAATTGTTATTTATGGGATGTTAGGGGATGTTTTCAAGAATACTGCTGAAATTCACATAGGAGATCAGTGTTGACCTTGTAGATAATGCTCCTTCCCCACCTGAAGAGGAAGGGACTGATGTGTTAGGAGGAGAAAAAGGAGAGCTTGGTAATGTGAAATGAGCAGCTGAAATTTCAGGTCTTATATGTTAGAGGTCACTGAAGTGCTGCAGGCAGGTTAGCCCTGATGAGATCAAAGGAGGGAGAACAGCCATAGAGATGGTATCAGTTGTTTTGCTCTGATACTGCTGGTATAGAGCAAGCTCATTAAAAAGTATGATGGATTTTATACGGTTCCTATCTGTGTGGTTTTTAAAATCCCGGACCAGGGAGCGGATGTTTTCCCTTGATGCAAAAGCAGGAAGTAGCTGTAGGGCATATCTGTGTTCTGTACACTGAGGAATGATGAAAGAATATATTAGGGGGAGGGGAATGAGAGAGGAGGTGAGTATCAAGATTCAGTAATTTCAGCTAATGTAAAAGTAATTGCTGTCGGTCTGCTTCACACTTAGAGGAAACACAATAAAAGCCCGAAGTCCCTATTTTTGAGAGAATATGCAGTTCAGTATTCATGGATTGTATTAACAAATGAAGTTCACTTTCCCCTCCTTTTTATTGCTGGTAATTGAGAAGCATCAGTAGAAACCAGCTCTTCGGAATGCAGAGGCAGAGTCCACATAAAAGCTGTATGGTGAGATGACTGCTGCAAGGTCTTGACTGTGATTTGTTTCTAACATAACTTTGCCTTAAAAAAAGGAACATCCTGGAGGATGAGCAATGGAACGGGAAAGGATGTCTTTGTTCTTGGTCTTGTAGCAGTTTGTATGCCAGTGGGGATGTTGCTGAGAATTTGTGCTTCTGATTTAGGATGAAGAGTTGTGTAGAGTTGTGGATCAGAAATGTGCTGATACAACTCTCTTCAGCAACAAGGATAATGTAGTATGGAAAGCTGAGCAGTCACACAAGGAAAATATCCCTAACTTCTGATTAATCTGTAGTGTCAGTATAAAGAGGTGCCTTTTGAACTGTGCCTTTGAATTTCATTAGAAGTATTGTACAGAAGGAAAAAGTTCTTCTTTATCTATCTCTCTCTCTCTCTCTTTCATACTGTGCAGTTAAATCACTTCTGACAATTGAAACCAGCTCACACCAAAACCAGTGTAAGCCTATTCATTTATTTGAAGATCAAAGTCAGTATTGGTGCACAGCTCCCCAGGGAACTAATGCTTTTTCAAAAATGTCAATATAGATTTGTTGCATGTATTGCAAGTCAGGGCCCAACTAGACTGGATAATCTTTAAAGGTCCCTCCCAACCCAAACCATTCAAAATGATCCATCAATATCTAATTAGCTTTTAGTGGTCACACTGCTCATATTTAAAAATTAAGTGGGTTTATGTCCTACCAGTAATTTGTAATAATTGAATTTGTGACTTACATTTAAAATCCCCAACCAACCCAAAACAAACAAAAAAACCCCTCCCCAGCAGAGTAGGAATCCCCATGATATGTGTCCTCCACTTGTAGTTTCTAGGAGTTTGCTTGTTAGTTTATAAATCAAAATGCTGATGCTCTTTATTGATAATGAAGTCTCAAAACAAACACACATAAAAGTCACTTCAGGGTGTTTTCCTGCTTGTTTTAATTTGGATTTGTGGAAGAACTTCGTGGAGGTCAGTGCAACTGCTAGTACTGGTCCATGCTGTATTGACTGCCTGTGCCAGCCTGACTCTCTTTGTATGCAGTCTTTTCGGATAGCTAGAATTATAAAGGTTTTAGTTAAAGGTAGAAGTATTAGAGTGTAAGTGTACACATACAGAACATTTCATTTTTGAGCCAGTTGTAAAACTATTCTTTGGAACTCTCATCTCAGGTTTGGATCAAATATGTCCTCTATCTGTGGTTGCTGATTCATCCTCACCACTGGAAAGAAACATTTTTAATACTCTGGTAGTTTGGCAGAGTAGATCTTTTTTTTTTTCATTTTCTGATAGCTTTGTGCAGCACTGAAAATTTGCTGTCCTTGTGACAGATATAAAACTGGCAACCAGCGAAACCTCAGCTTAATTTTTCAGTGTTTTTCTCATTCCTGCTGTTCTTTCTGCGAGGTCTCACTGAGCCCTTATTGAGCTGTTAGTGCTCCTCTGCTTCCCACTGTCAGAAATTTCAAAGTGCATCCAGAACAAGATGCCTTTATTTTGGGGTTTCGCTATGACAAGGATTAAAAAACTTTTTGCTGTTAAATTTGGACCAAAGGAGTGTTTTAGCTTTGGCCTTATGGCTCCAAATGTGAGGATTAATGACTTTGGGAGAGTGGTGATGCTTATTTATAAATAATATTTGAATGTTTTATGTATGAAGATTGACTACCATGATTTTTTTTTTTCCATCAGCTGTGTCTTAGGAATGTGTCTTTATTGTCATTAACAGCTTTATGGAAAAATATTCTATCAAAACCTTCCAGTCTAGACAAGACCATCTTATTTTCCTGTGAAGTAATCTGGTATTACATTTCATAATTCTATTACATTTCATTGAGAGTGGAGAACTGCTGTGTTTGTTGAATGCAAATATCCAACTTTTCTGCTTAAACTATCAAATTAAAAAAAACTCTTAAAACTTACACAAGCAGCCAAAATCCCTTGAACAACTCCTACCAAAAAATATCCAAACCCTGGAAGAACCTGACTTTGCTCCCCTCATCTTTTAAATGACTGGGCGAAGGGAGGGGTAGGGAAGGAGAAGTGAGTGCAGAGAGTGAAATCCTTCCAGTGAAGGCTGAGCTTGAGAAGCCTTGCCTTGGGCGCAGGATCAAGCAGTTTGTGACAATGGGTATTCCTGAACATCTGAGAGTGAGCTGAAGTACTTCCAGGAAGGGTATGGTCCTACTAACTGGGAAAAGAAAATTCCACCATGTGAAGGCAGGCCTGGTAGCAACAATGCTTGTAACTTCACTTGCTGATATAATGGAAAATTAAACTCTAGTTCCAGAAGAATACACAAATATGTCTACAAATTTATGAATCCTCATGATATTAAAGATTTTTCTCCCTTGATGGCATGCTCCATGCCTTATTATTTGATTTCAGTTTTCCTTAACAGAAACATCAGGCAGCCAGCAGTTGTGGAGAACACTGGCTTGGTAGCTTACAAGATTTGCTTTTTATATATCTTTATTTTTAGGTTGCCTGTGGGAAAGAAAAGGTTAATCACTGTGCAGTCTTGACATCTAGATTTGGTTCAGACTAAAATACTGATGTTGAAGTAAAACGGTTTAAAGCCTCTTTAACCAGTAGCTTTGAATTTTGATACACTTCTGTGCTTTTGTTGCATTTTTGTTTAATGAAAATGGTAATGTTTAATCTCATTTTAAGATTCTAAGCCATTTGCTGCATTGAGCTGATCATGTAACTAGTCCTGTGGTTATCTCAGTCTGATATTAGATTATTTTATTCTTGATTCGTTGTTAGTTGCTCTATTCTTAATGTTGGGAATGTGTTTGTAGCTATTTTTCTTAACAGCTTGAACTACACAGTTAATTTTGTAGGTGACATAAAACTAAATATTTTCTGGATTTTGTTGGATTTTAGCTAGATAGTTGATATATACATTTGACCAACTTCTCATTGCTTCTTTCTTTTTGTAGCAGTCTGTAGGTCTTGTAGATACAGGAGGCCAGGTTTTGCTGCCTGTATAAGTCTGCTCCAACTTCATAGAGTTAACATGTTTAATCAAGGGATTTGTGAGTATAGTTAATCCAGTGTGGTTAACTGCTGTTTTATGGATGGAAGATCTTAATAAGCAGAATCCTTCTATGACTTCTTCCTTGCTTGAGTGAGTGTGTGATGAAAAGAGATGCAGCCACCTAATTTGTACAAGTAAGATCGTCTTTTTCTGTTGCAAGAAATAATCTTTCAAGTGGGAGAGAAATCTTCCTGCTGCTGTTGCTGTTGTCTTTGGTTGCAATAGCTTTTAATGTTCATCCTCCTGGACAGCTGCTATTTCCTCCTCCATCCAGTAATCTCTTCTAAAATGGGAAAGATCTTTATTTTCTTTGAAAACTTAATATAAAAGTTCCTTGTATCTGCTGATAGTTTCATTCATCAAATACTTTTATTTAGCTGCATTTGGAAATAGTTGAAATACACTTGTCAGTTTTACTTTGACCACTGAGGTCAGTTTGAATGGTCTTTGTTCTGTCAGCTCATACTGCCTTTCAGAGTTGCTCACTTTGATTTGCATTAACCGTGCTACTTACTTTAAAGACTACAATTTCTGTGTGTGAAGCACCTATAAATAGTGCTTTTGATTAGCTGACATCTCAATTATCTGACTGTGGTTCGTGGAAGATTAAGATAAGATGCCATCTAGTTCATGATGAACTACTACATTCTGACAATTCAGTTGTCTTCACTGGTTCCAGAGTCAAGAGAGATCTATTAATATGTAATTTCTCTGCAAGGTATTTGATAGTTTGTTCACAGTTGTGGAGAAAACAGTTTTGTTTGTTCCTGTGTGTTTCTCATTCCTTCACCTCATTCTGTCAGAGAGCAGTTGCACCTTTCCCTGTCACTTAGAGAAGTACACGTATGCTTCTTTCTTTCTGAAAATTGTGGGGTTTTGTTGGTTTGGATTCATGTGTTGTGGTGTTAGTGTTTTTTTCTTTTTTAAATAAGTCTGCATCATGTTTCTCCTCTGTTTCTCAGGGAAGAAGCTCTTTTTTTTTTTTTTTTGTCTGTTTAGATACTTAATGCTCTGTCATTCTGTCATCTCATCTGTTCATATGCACTTCCTTCAAATTCATCTTTCCTTCCCTTTCACCTTTCTTTCAAATGCACTGCTGCTGTTTTTAGAAAGCTTTCCTATGTAGTTCCCTTGCACAGTCTCAGAATTCTCTATATTAAGATGCAGAGATGCACAGAATTCTGAAGGCAATCTGGTGTGGAATATAGCTGGATTGTGGATGATCCTTTATGGGTTTTATTCAGAATTAGGGAAAGAAGAAACCTTTTGCTGAATTCCCATAACTGTGATGTCAGGAAGGAGAAGGACTGGCTGTCTTTGAAAGATTATAGCTTTAATCTGTGGAGTTTTTTCAGAGTCAGAATGGGTACCCTGGAAGGTACCAGCATAAATGCTGAGGTGTGTGTTGCATATTTTGTTTTGACAGCCACGTTTTTGATATTTTTTTGATGTAAGAGTGATGCCTTTGGTATGTGAAGTGAAACAGGTTGTGGAAGTTGGCAAAGCCAAATGCTGAAGTTCCAATGTTTTTTTTAATTTGGAGAACTTAAAAGCAGGATGTTGGTATTTTAAGTAGATTTTCACTTCCTGTCTGTTCAAGCCTGTCAGTGTCTCTCTTAAGAACTAAAATTAAGGAGCTGATGTAATTTCTCTTGTAGGCAGAGAAATTAAATGTAAGAAATGCTCTTTGCCTCTCCAGACCCTCTGAAATCTGGGATTAGTTTTGGCTTCTGATTTCCTTAGCTTCAAGAGCTTGAAACACTGGCAACCGGGAACGGTCATTAGAACATTCTTCAAAGGAATCGAGTCCAGCAAACCTCTTCTTAGTCAAGGGAAAAGTAGAGAATTCTCCTTAGCCTTGGAAGAAGTGCTCAAGGTAGATAACATTCAGGGACAGCCTTATTTCTGTCTTCTCTAGTTCTCTTGGTTGGGTGAATTAACCTGCAAGGTGCCTCCTGGGTGCCAAAGGAAGATTCTGTACCAGCATCGCCTCGTCTGTCCTGAGGAGAATCTGTCTCATTGTTACTTCCTTGGCCACACACTTTGTTCTGTTCCAGACAGTACCAGTGTGGGTTACTGGATGTGGATGGGAGGAGGAGGTTGTCAGAAGAATAATTGCTTATAAAACAATAGGGGGTTTTGCCTCTGTATGCTTGGGTTCCACAAAGCTCCATCCTGCTGCTTTCTCCCCCTTTTCCCCACATCCTCAATGCAGCAAAGGGTTCTTCTGTCTGAATGCTGACTGTTGTTTGTGCTTTCACTCTATGCACAGCTCGGCTGAGCATTCCCATTCAACCAGCACAGAGTGGCTCAAATTCCCTATTGGAACAATGTTGTTATCAGGTCACAAGCTGTTTCTGCTTGCAATGAAAGTCAGTGACAAGCTTTGAAATGTACTTGTTTGGCTTGCATCAGTTTTTGCTTTCAGGATTGTTCTTCTAAGGCGGAGATCTGTGTAGTGTCCCCTTTTTGGAGGTTTGTTCTGGTCATATGAGTTAAAGGAGATCTCTTGGAAGTATAAGAGTGTTTTTGCAGGTGGAGGAGACTTCTTGAGACCTTTAACCTGCTACCAGAAGATACACAGCTCTTTGAAGAGCTATGTCTTCTACTTTGCTTTCTGAAAGGCTTTGCCTTGATCAAAATCAAGAGAATTTCTCAAAGACAAAATGAAAAAAAAAAGTTGATGGAACTGCCTACTTGCCCAGGCCTAAAACTGACACATGGGATTTTGAAAAGCACCATGAAAGCAAAACAGAGCTGATTATTTATCTTCTATATCTAGTCCAGCTTCTCACTGCTATACAACACGTCTCTTTGTGACAGTTTATAATGCATCAGTTAAAACACGACTGGTTTGTAGTCGTAGCATTTGACAGGTGGAATCAGAAGAGTTGTTGCTGGGGTAAATATTTTGCAACTGCTGTCTTAAAAATGATAGAATTCCACGAAACTAAGGGAAAACAACATAACTTTGAAATTCTTATAAGACTCTGTGTTTGTCTACAGCTGGCATTGCACAGCAAAGGGCTGTAGCACAGTCCAAGGATTTTGGCTGTATCAGGCTACTGCTGGCAGCAATCTCTTCTTGCAGAAATTACCACTTCCAAAAGCAGGAATACCACAACAGGATGTATCTGTACACCACTTTTCAGTCTTGTTACTTAATGTAACACCATTTTTATAAGCACTTCAAGAAAATGTGGCGAAGATGCAGAGGAGTATGTTGTATCCTCCCCGTCCTCCTCCTGTGCAAAAGGGTTGCTACTTTTGGCAAAGACGTGTGGTGATAGTAACAGCTTAGGCATCTAGTGAAATCCTCCAAGCTCCTCTGAGATCATAGTCATAATTACATTCATGCTTCTAGTCTGATTTTAATGAGACTAGGTTGAATGTTGCTGTTTTAGAAGCGTGGAGTTTTAATAAATGCTATGCAGTACTCAATATGAAGACTGCGAACAAATTGTTGACCAGAACCTCTGCTCATCTTCTGGGAAGCTAAATGATGGCACATCATGTCACTGAAAGGTAGTTGTACCTTGTCTTTCCAATTTTTTATTTATTTGACCTTCCACCTTAGTGCTATCCATCAGCATCTACAAGTATTATCAAGGCAACTTTGGGACTAGACTGCTGGACTAGTACTTCTGAATAATCTAAAACACCACTAATTTTCATGGCATCAGCTTTTCCATCCTGCTTACTTTTTATGGTGATACATTAATTTGGTAAAATTTCTCATTAATTTAGCCAAATGGTAATTTTATATATAGTCCTGGCTATATTTAGCTGTAAGTAATGTTTCTCCCTTTTGTTCTGAAGAAGTAACTAATATCCTTCCTAGCTTCTCAGTTGTCTGAGAATGAGATTTAAAAACTGCAAGAGTAGCATTACTAACAAGTTTTTATGAATACATAGTTTGTCATATGGGAATTATTTGTCTTTGTTTAGTTTAAGTTACAGTACTCTTCACCTTTTCTGTTTATCTCAGCAACGGGTATAATAATTTATCCTCTTCAGAACTCTGAATTATTTTTATGAGTACTGGAGGAGGCAGGAACTCATGTTAAGAAGATGATAAGTGTTTTCCTCTGAATCTCTAATGTCTTCCATTTTTTCTGGGTGGCTTCTTGTGTGCATTAGTATCTGAGGGGAAGAACAGTGCTAAAAGTGCACCGGGTCTCAAGACAGTTTTGCCTCTGAGAAGCACTGTATTACTTCAGTACAGGTTGACACAATGTACATTGTATACAAACTTGACAATGTGAGTTTAAAGTACGTTTGTTTGTGCATGCTGTACGCTGTAGTTGAGAGGCACTCTGGTTAATAGAACCAATGAATTACAGTAAAATTAATCTCTTTCAGTGTCAACATTGTGATTCATTTTGTTTTCCGAGGCAGAAGGACCGCTTTGCCCTGTAGGAAAAGATCAATTAATTCATGGAATACAAGTGCTTCTCTGACTGACAGCCACATGAATGCCAAAGATTGTCTATGCAATCTCAGTCGTTCAGAAGGGTTAAGGAGACTCATCCCAGTAAATTCTAACAAGTATTGTTGAATGCAAAGTGGTATTTAAGGGGAAATACAGATTTAACTGCTGTCATCTAGAACTAGCACAATTATCTTTATTTCCTTGCTTACTCCATCAGTGCAGGAGCGTGAATATCTTTGGTGATCAGATGTGCTTTGGCGTACTACTTAAAAAGTTTGTATCAGAGATATGAGTATGACACAATAAATTCAGTGAGAGGCAACTACTATGATAGGCCTAAGAAAAGCTTAACAAATTTATAATGTTTATTAGAAGTATCTACCTGAAGTTGTTCACCACAGAATTGCTATGAGGTGCAAATTTTATATGGAAAGGTCTCACGTATATACAAAAATACAAACACACTAATTTACTGTTGATCTTTGCCTGACTGTAAATGCAAGATTTTTTGGATGGATTGTGGTCATACCAAATGCCTTAGCTGGAATGTAAAATATTACTTGTCCTACTGGGTGAATTCCATAAGAATAACTGGGTGTTTATGTGTTTTAAAAGCTGGAACCAAGCATACCTCTTTGAAAAATGGAAAACTAGCTCTCCTCTTTTCCTGAAGAACACCTTGGGCGTTATGTCCGCTGGAGTGGCTTCAGCTCTGCTGCTGCCCAGAGAAGAGTCACGACAGCCCTTGGCCAAGTGTTCACTCTGCCCTCCAACTTGGGTTTTGGTTGGGGTGCTCTGTACAGCTCCTGTGTTTCTGTGCCTGCGTGTGTCTGTGCCTGTGAACGGCACACAAGGGGTCTTCCCCTCAAATGCTTCCCCTCTGTCCTAAGTGCTCTGTGGCTGCCTGTGGTGTTTCCAGCGAGTGTGGCCTGTGGGAGAGGACTGGGACTATGACATGAAAAGGTCCCTGGGTGGTGTGACTTAGGTGGCCCCTTCTGCAACTGCTCTGCTATTTGACGGAGTGATTCAGTGCAGGTACTATTCTAGGACTATGACCTTTAGCTCCCCCACATTGTTTTCAAAGGGGAAGTAGGAAAATGTAATGTAAACTGAAAGCTGTTGCCTTAGCAGAGGAGTTGCTGTTTATCATGTAGCATAGATTTAACATCTTGAAGATTGAAGAGTACAGATTTTCCTTCTGATGTTATTTTTTCCTTTCCCTTGAGCTTTTCTTTTTCATGAAGCAGAATCCTTGCAAATACTTTTAGCAGGGAGTATTATTCCTGCTAGTGTTGCAAATGAAAAATGCTAAAAACTGAGAAAAATGTTGAATCAATTTGTCAAGGAAATTATGTTTCTTCAATACTTGCTTGCAGTCAAGTAGATAGAAAATGTGTAAGTTAATTTTTCTGACACAGACACGTTACAAAACTAGGAGCTCAAGCTTCCTTAAATATCCCACTTGCAATCTACTTTTAATCTGTAAAGTTAGTGATACATTGTTATTTAATTGTGTTTTGTGCGCATTTCAGAGGTAATACATGGTAATGGGCATTTCCATTTTGGTAGAGTGATGACTCCAAGGGCTATTCATCAGTGACTCCTTCGTCTGGTATTATAATTTGTAATGATGCTGAGAGAGTTGAGTCTTTATAAGCTAGAGATTATTTTGTTCTCTGGTAGAAGAGCCCCATAAGACTTTATATGAATCTGTCTTCCTTCTCTCAATCGTATTTGTACCACAGCATCCCACGTGCAATTGGCCTGCCAGCTGCTCAGTGTTCTTGGAGTGCAGAAAACAGTGACCTTGTAGGTCATAGGGGATCTTCAGACCTTCTGGCCCTCTAGGTCTAGGTTAGGAAACCAGCACTGTTGAACATGAAGTAGTTTGTTTTTTTGTTATTTTGTTTTTAAATTTAAGTTCTGATTGTAAGTCGTCGGTCATGCTTTGTGGTTTGGTCTAATAAAGGGTACTGATGTTTTTCTCTCCTAGTGGCTTCTAATGTTTTACTAAGAGTTTTTTTGCAAACTGTCATATGGTAAAAAATAGTGATTTTTTTTTTTTTTTTTAAAGTATGCCTGTAAACTCTGAAAGAGTAGTACATTCACCAGCTTGTACCCAGGTGTCTCAAAAAGAACAGCTCATTTGAAGAAGATCTTGTCTGTCAGGTTTTGAGGCAGATGGAAATTGATGGACAGATTTTTAACCCGTTATGAAACGTTGTCTTTATGCAAAAGTTAAAAGCTCTGATGCACTTTCTTCTGAGCAAATGTATTTTGAACTTTAATTTAAAGCTCGAATGTAGAATACTTGAAGGTAGTCTGTCTAGTTTCTATTCTGGTTTTTTTGGTAAGCTAATGCAACAAGTGTGTTTAACACTCACATGAAGCAGAGTGACTAACAAAAGTGAAAACATAAAACTTACAGTAGAAAGCTCTTAACTCTTTGACTGCCATGTTTAACTGTATTCACAAGCTTTAATGCCTACATTTGGGTGTGAAACCAGCCTGCTGCAGAAGGTGGTGTTGCTGTATGGATGTTGTTACTTTGGGTGGAATAGCACCAAAGGCATTAATAACATTTCCATTGTGCCTACACACTTCAGATGTCACAAGAAACTGATTTAATAACATGGTTTTTGGTGCACAGTAGCAAATCGCTGTTTCTTTATTATTTTTTGCTTGGAAAGGCACTCTATAATAATTGAGAATAGCATAAACAAAGATGCTTCTGTCTTCAAAGGTTGGTGGCATTATTAAAGAAATTCTGACTAGGTCAGTTTAGGAGATTAGATTTTACTTGTAATTTAAAAGGTAGCAAGGAAACAAACTAGACAGTAAGAAAAATGTTTGTAATTATCAACAAAATAATGTCACATGTATATGTAACTCTAACTTGGGGAATGAAAGGTAGAACTAGTTAAACTTTTAATCAACAGGTTTTTTCCAGATACGCTTTTTTAAATATAGCTGACAGGTTACATTTCAATGCCTGGTTCATAACATTAACATTTCAAATTGTACATTTTAAACCCAAACCATTAAGCATTAAATTAAAAAAATCTTTGTCCCTGGTACTGCAGTAATGAGTTGTACTGTGCCAGTCTCCAGCAGGGTTGTTAATAACTAGCTTTGATTCTCTTTCGTGAGTTTTTATGCTACCATTTGGATTGATGGTAATATAAGACTAGGAATAGCGGATTGTGTTCGCATGAGAATGAATGTTCCCTTTGTAGATCAAAATAACTTGAATAGCTTTTGATACTGGATTTCATTCCTAGTGTAAAAAATGCCTTCTTCCAGCAGAAAGTCTGATAGCTGGAGTTTGCAAGCTGGGGCAGATTAGACTTTCAGGCATCATGAGGTATGATATTTTGAAGAAAAACTCTCAATACAGTGAAGTCAGATCTTTCTGTCCCAATTTTGCCATTTTATTTTGCTCTTGGCTTAGAAGGGATTTGAGTTTTGGCTGTTAATGTAACAATCTGTTTACCTTGGCAGAGCTAGGCCCAAGACCAGTCTTTGTTGGTTAACAAATAAAATTAGTTTGAGCTCACTGTCCATGCAGTGTTTTCTCACACTGTGAATCACTGGGCAAACTGGGACACTGTTTTAGTCCAGCTCTTGAGGAGAAATCTAGCACAGCACTTCAGAAATGTGTTGTGTTGTACTTATAGATGTGGAGCACAACCTCTGGTTTGCTTTTTTCTTAACCATATCTGGATCAGTGTTTTCTCCAGCTTCCACAAAGACAAAATTTCACCTCATAAGAAACAAAAAAGAGTAAAGTTGATTGGCAAAATGAGTTTTTCAAAACACACTTTGAGAAGGTGGTATGGTTTAGCATGCTTTAGAAAATGAGGTGGATTTAAAAACTGCAACTGCATGGACCTATAAATTATAAAGCACTTTTAGGCTGTCATATGCTCTCCAAACTTCAGTAGTGTGATAAGTGACAATTTTGAGTGATCTCAGAAGTACCTTCCCATCAGTTTGTCACAATCTACACATTTGCTAGGTGTGCTCTTATTCCTCTTTGCAAACTCTGCTCTTGGTTTCCTTTGAAGAGTTTATAAACATCTTGATTGTGTGGTCCTGTTTTGGTGATTCATGTGCCTCTGACAGCTTACACACACTTATATTACAGTAATCAAATTCTCTGAGAGGAGACAGCTTTTAAAAATATTTATATGTGTTTTTTAATAATTGGAAACTTTTATAGACAGAGAAAAGCCTGCACAGTAAAGGAGGTTTTTTTGTTTGTTTTAACAAACTTCCACTAAAACAAAAGTGATTGAACAGCTGCAGCTGTGGGTATGTGAATTAATGCAAGGCAGACAAACTTCAGGGAGTTATTCCAGTGCCTCCAGCCTACCCAAACAGCTGCACAGTTAGGTCAACAGCCCCATCCTACCTTTTGGTCTCTCAACATAAGCGAGAGAACATAATTAATAAGAAAACAAAACTGTCAATAAACATGTTGTTTTTACAGCCTGCTTAAGGGAAAACTGCAAGCACAGCAGCATATCCTAGAGCTATTTTGAATCATGGGACTTAGAGGGTGGGAGAGTTGTTTTTGTCTTCCTTCATTATGTCTTCTTGCAGTCTGAATATTGAGGAGTGTTTGAAGAACTAGTAGTTGGAGCCAGCCTGAATCCTTGCTCCATTGCCATGTCCCCCTTACAGCTCTCTAACCACCTCCTGGTTGCTTAGAACTCGGAGCAAAGCAGTATGGAATTGCATTCATAGCAAAATCAGAGTAGGATGTAAAAGCTTCCTAAGTAGGAAGGAGAAATGATGTAGCGCATACAGAAAGCTTTGAGTCCTGAGAGCAAGTGCATCCTTGGCTGCTTGAAAATGAAGATACAGGGCCTTGCTTTCAAAAGATATTTCCCGGGATTCAACCAGATTGGAAGTGCCCCTCTAAATAGTCTGAATGTTGCCTTTTCTGAGCCACAGTGCTGTTGTGTTCTGTGGAAATAAAAATGTTCATTGATGTGTGTATACCTTAGTGCCACTACTTGGATCCAGTAATCTTTAGAAAGCTATTGTGTAAATACAAATTCTGAACCAAATTCACTGGTTGCTCTGGGCAAAAGTGTGTGTGTGTGTAAAAATATATGTGTGTATATATATATATATATATAATATCCTTGCTATTTTTAGAGACTCTAGTTCATATATTAGAAATGTGTCTCCTTTTTTGTTTTGGAAATTTTCTCTAATGGGCAGTTTAAGTTCAACAGATTTTATAGTTTGTGTAGCAGTTGGCACAGAAGGGGTCCAGAGGCTCCACCAGAGGTGGCGAGGAATGACTCAGTAGTCGTGGGAAGATGCTGCAGGACAGCTAAGGGGGTGTAAAAATTGGTTGGTTGGCTGAGCTCAGAGTGTTGGGTTTTCCAGGTCTTCAAGTCCCTGAGACTTCAAGAGACCAAACCTCCAACTTTCCTGAAGGAAGGGCAGATGGAGTCTGTGCCTCTTGAGCTGTGTCTGGAGACTCCCAGAATGGCAAGTCTGAAAACCTGAAGTTTATAACTTCTGACACCAGGAGGAAAGCTCCTACTCCAACTCATGATCTGCAAGTGGGGAACAGATTCAGTGCTTTTATAGGTGATGAGGGTCTTGCTCTGTCTTTAGTAATGCCACCGACATTTGAAGACAGAAGTGTCTCCATTTATACTATTTTCAGTTATTGTACAGTGCCTTATCAATCTGGTTAATCTGAGTGGCAAGTGATAATAGCAGGGAAATTCCCTGCTATGGGGGGTGGAGACTCCCATCTGCTGACCTGACCTGTTATCTAGAGAGGCTTGGTGCTTGCCAGGAGCTTGGATCTGGAACGCTGTGGCAAGACTGCCAAGGCTTGTCTGGCCTTCAGATTACTACTCTATGCTGCTCTCCCGTTTAGGCTTCAATGATACTGCCTGAAGTCATCTGGAAAGTATCAGTTGTGACCCTGTGGCTCTGGGGTGACAACCAAGGCTGTGGGAGCCTGGGTGGATTTCTCCTTGATGCTTTGGTGAGAGTGAAAGGTGTGACGATGAGTGGACAGATCCTGTGGGTAACAGCTGGTTGCATAGTTGGTGTCAGCAACAGAATTCTACTTCGATGATCATAAAACTCTGGCTTGGAAAAGATGGGATCCGCCTGACTAGGGCAAAAATATCTCTGCTAAGTGTCTTGTGAGCAGTTGGCAGAACAGGTTGGCCAACAAATTGTGTGGGGATACAAGCAGTGGGGAACGTCTAATCAAAAAAGTCAGGACTGAAGGGGACCATTTCCAAGCATATCTGTATAGACAAGGAAGTGCCTTTCAGAATTACTCTGCTACTCTTTTCTGGGAAGTCAGCATGGCTGGTTGCCTCTCTGAAAAGTCTATATTCTCATGCATACAGCATGGGATGCAAAGAAGAGGAATTACATGTCTTCATGCAGTTGCATGGTTATGATGAGGCCTTCTTCAGACAACTGGAATCTTGCTCATGTTGGCAGGACCTGGCCCTCATGGAGGATTTTAATCAGCCTGATATCTACTGGAGGGATAGAGAAGTTTGTTTATGTACTAGGTTGGGTGTGAGCAATCCAGGAGGTTTCTGGAGTGTGTTGTCTGCTCGATCTCCTACTTGGAAAAGAAGAACTGTTTGTTGATCTGAAGACTGAGAGCACCCGGGCGACCTCTGACCATGAGATGATAAAGTTCAGGATCCAGAAAGGAGAGGGGGAAAAGGCAGAAAGCAGGATTTCAACCCTGGACCTGAAGAGGGAAGACTTTGGCCTGTTCAGGGCTCTGGAACCAGTGGGAATGCCCAGGGCATGGTAAACCTTCCCTTAGTGGAAGATAATCAGGTTAGGTAATATTTAAACAAACTGGTCATGTGCAAGGCCATGGCCCTGGTGTGGTACGTGCTGAGGGAGCTAACTGATATTGGGAGGCCCCTCTTGATAACCTTTGAAAACCTCAAAGAAGAGGTTTCTTAAGATTGAAGAAAGCAAATGTACCTCCTGTCTTCAGGAAGAACAAGAAGTTTCTTTTTTTTTGCTGAGAACTACAGACTTGTCAGCTCAGTGTGGGCGACTGAAAGATGATGGAATAAATAATCCTGGAAGCCAATTCCAAACATATGAAGGACAAGAAACTGGTTGGCAGTAGTCAGCATAGGTTTATGAAAGGGAAGTAACATCTGAACAATCTGTTACTTTTCTACAATGAAATGACTGACTCGGTGTTTACACTGACTTCAGCAAAGCTTTTAACAGTGCCTCTCATATCTTGACAGACTGGTGAGGTAGAGACCAGGTAAGTCGACAGTGAGGTGGACTGAAAACTGTCTGTGACCAGCAGCACGAGGTCCAGCTGAAGGCCAG
>VZRE01010055.1:0-13648 GCA_013396775.1 Cephalopterus ornatus
TTTGTTTATTTATTTATTTATTTATTTAGGTAAAGTATTAGTTTTCATACAGATACCTTGTTTTCACTTCTATACTTTTATCTTCTCTCTGGCCTGTTCAAGGACCCTTTACTGGAAAAATGAGGCTAAATACTTAGAACCAGACATATATTGCCTTATCTCTACCCAACCTTGCTGCATATGGTACTGTTTCTACTTTTGCTGCTCTCTTTTATTTATGTGACTGAAGAGCTTTTTTTGTTATTTGTTTTAATATACTTTGAAAGGCCTAACTCAGCGTGGCTGTTGGCAATTCTTACATTATTTCTATACTTCGTGACCTCTAAGGTGTACCTTTATTTGCTGATCAATCCTTTTTTTCCCTCAATTTCTCGTAGGCTTTATGCTTACTCTTAATGTCGTTTTTGAGGTGGCTATACATCCAAATGCCTTTGGAAACCTTTTCTGAGAGTTTTGTTCTCACTTGCTTGATGTGCAAGTTTCAGATAACTTTTCACTGCTGACTTAAAGGGTTTGGAAGAATCTGTCACACTGCAAACCCCTGAACTCATTGTGTCCGTTGACTTCACGTGCTTCTTCATGTAATTTGTCAAAGTTTTCCCATTTGAAATTGAGTAACCCATCTGAAGAGCTGCTTTCACTTATTTTTCACTTAATTCTCATTCAATCAATTTATGACTGCTGACTTCAAGAATACTTCAATATTACTATTATTATTATTATTTTCAGTAAGTGCACAGGATTAGAGAAGTGTTTGGCAAGCTAGTTGAAGCAGAAGCAGTAATTCCAGCTGGGAAACTGGAAATCATTGTTATGTCCCTTGTGCATGTGGAGATCAACACTACTTCATATGTTTGTCAAACATTTGTGTTTGTGGAAGTCATTGAAATTATTGTGCAAATCCCACAGCGTCTTGGCATGTAGATGGTATCTATATATTTGTGATACTGCTGCTTAATTATAAAAAGATACAGAGAATGATGCTTTTAGGATGATCTAAATCTTCCATTCACTATTCACAGTTACACTGTACAAATGCATATTCAATTTGGTGAAAATAAATGGGTTTTAATGAAAGTTATATATGGTAAATATACAATAATTCATCTTGCACGTGATGTCTTGCTGTCTGACGTTGGCCTCAGTTGCACTGAGAGGGAAACAATTTTGCCTACAGCACCTGAGCACTACAGGTGAGTTCCATAAGGCTCTCAGTATAGATGCAAGGCAAATTCACATGAAAAGGTATCTCTCCTTTGCACTAAACCACTAATATAGTCATACTCAGTGCATTTGTCTTCCCACAGAATTTTTCAGTGAGATGGGATGCATCTACCTGCTGAGACAAACATCCAAAATTCTTCTTGTGGTCTATGGAAGGAACCAAGCATTTTTGAAGGACATCATGGATCTTGTCCTAAAAGAGATATTTAACAGGAGACTAGTGAATGATGCGTGAAGTGCCTTATTTGTTATTGTTGACTGTGTAAGGGACCTCAAATGCCTGATTCGGATTATGTTACATGCCTTGTAGGTATCTAAAACTAGATGCCATGAGCCCCTCTCTTCACTTTTTACTTATTTTTCATCATACTTATATCTCTAGTTACCTGCCATGCTTATGTCTACTTACATCTCTAGTTCTAAGAAATATTCCAGCTTTATTTAAGTAACTATTTGAACACGACACATGTCCTGAAACTTCTGCAAGTCATTTTCCCTGTCACTTTTGTTGTCATGTCCATTGCTGCTTAAGACACTGTTACCAGGTTTTCTTTCTTGTCCATGATTTTAAAGAATGACAACAAACAGGAACACCACCTCCCACCAATATCTATTAAAAAAAAAGTACAAACAAAGCTCCTAAAATAACAACAAAAGCAACAACAAGCTCCCAAACCTTTATTTTATGAGACTTTTTGGATTCCCTTTAATTCTTCCAGCTTAATTTTCTAAGACTCCTACTTAGGTTCAGCCGATTTTTAAGCTGTGTATTAGCTGGTTGAAAAGTTGGGCTCATGTAGAAGTTGCAGGACTATTGCTTACTAATTTCATCTAGCCCAGACAGAGTTTTGCAAGCCAGGACCTCATAGCAGATAGACTGCCTGGCCACAGACAAAAAGAAGCATTCACTTACCTGCCAGACAAAAAGGACTTATTCTTTTCTAACCAAGGAATAGGTTGAAAGTTTAATGTTTCATCCCTGTTGGCATTTGAATGCAGTTTTGTTCTTCAAGAAGCCTTTTTCAGCATCGCATCTATTACTGTGTCACTTTGCTTGCTGTTAACTTTTTTTTCCATTTTTATGGCAGTAAGTCATAGCACAAGTGAACTTTTACCACCTTTAGGAGGCTTGAAAATTGGGAAAAATTCCAAGAAATTGCAGTGAAGGAGCCTTCCAAATTGCATCTTTTTTTCTCTCACCCCAGATTTTTTCTATTCAAATGTCCTTCAGTGGGAAAACATTTGTGGGGAGTTGAGAATAAAACTGTGTATCACAGAAATCGTACTTCAATTATGTATCTTTGTTTGGGTGCTGCTTTACCTGCCCAGGGAAAGGAAGCAAAGCAATTCTAATTGATTCTAAAGCAATTAAGGGATCAGTCAAGCACTGACACAGTAGAGAAGGTGTCATAGTGGTGGTGGTTCAACAGGCCTCTCCTAAATTAATCTCATCAGTCAGAAAAGTTTATTTTAGAAAGCAGTAAATTCTCTTATCCCAACAAATTGGAGTGGAAGAGGTGGAGAGCTTGACAAAAAAAATTCAGAAGTGAAACTGGAAGACTAAACCAATCAACCAAACAAAAAATGACAAATAATAAGGCTAAAATTAATGTATCAGATTTTTTTCATTATGATAATTCATCTATTCATTAACATTTTTGTAAAAATTCATACATTAAAAGAATATGGAAAATATCCTTGAGCAGGCCAAAATAAAAATTTCCATTTTGTTTTTTCAAGTCACTCAGCCTCATGCATCGTCCCATCTTCATAAACATTATAACTTCAGTGTCACACTATGAACATTTACCACTGAATCAACAAAGAACCGAGCTTTTTCTTTCCTTTTTTTCTGATTCCTCCACAGCCATTTTGCTCCTTTGTGTGTGTGTGTGTTTGTTTGCTTATCACTTGTCTCTGAGATCTACTGCACTGCATGGTTATCAGCATGATAAGGGGAGACACCCCATCTAGCTCTGCCCAGTCTTAAAAAGACTGATAAAGAAAAGGGGCCTGACTAAATAGACCAAATGACATCCCAGACCTGGGAAGGGAGCCACAGTCCAGAGTAACATCTGCTATGGCCAGGCTGCCAGCCTAAAGCATCCATCCATGACTGACCAGTCGCCTTGGATCCTGAGAACATCAACATCACTTTATTTCCCCTACCTTTGCCATCCGCTTGTTTTTTTCCCCACTGCTGTCTGGTGTTTTGCCAAAGGCAAGGGAAATGACCATAGTTCACAAATCCACATTAAATGTGAAAATCAACCCTTCTCTGCTCTCTGAGGAAGAGTATTTGACAAAATTAAGAGTTTGTAATGCCACCTTTTATTCTAGATAAAGGAATCTGGCACATTTTCAGTATGGACGTTTTTCGTAGCCACTCAATTTTTGGTTTAAGATTTGTTTTCATTCTTTGTGTGTTTGTGGTTATTCATCCTATTCAGGGACAGATGTAGCGTGGATCGAAATAAGGAGATTTTCTCAATGTGGCTTTGAAAACAGTGTGTCA
Source organism: Cephalopterus ornatus (assembly GCA_013396775.1). Lineage (NCBI taxonomy): Eukaryota > Metazoa > Chordata > Aves > Passeriformes > Cotingidae > Cephalopterus > Cephalopterus ornatus. The sequence goes on from VZRE01010055.1 coordinate 3,740, forward strand.
CTATAGGGGTACCATCTGCTATACTAAGCAGAACCTATATAGGAGATCTAAAGCCCCATTTTCCAACTGGTAAATAAACACTTGCTGTTCAGACTGTATCTAAAAATCATGATGAATTTTTTAACATGTTTTCCATCAGCTGAAATCCGTAAGTCATGCTTGACTGTTTCTGTGACAGAAGCATCTTAAGATATTTTTCTGTTTTGAGTTAATTTATTCTATCTAAACTAGAAAAACACAAGAAGCCTTCTCAAACTTCTCTCCTCTGTGATTTGTTCTCATGACAAAAATGTATAAACTGGATTTTATCCCTGGGAGAATGCACGCAGACAATGTGTGCAGGGGGAAAGGAAGATGACATGTGAGTAGAGGTGGAATAACTTAGTTACAGCTTTGATCCACAGAGGATTTTGTTATAAAAGAACAGATTTGTTTTGGAATCCAACTCCTCACATGTGTTTTTTATTTAAGTCTGAACCCATGCTGGGATGATACCTGGTTTTGCACTGTCCCACTTTCTGGCCAGTTTTTTTTGCCAGGAGGAGGATAAATCATGGATGAATCCACAATGCTCTTTAGCGTGGAATGTGGGAAAAACCCCAAAGAGTGCTTGTGCCATCATTTTCATTGAGCCCTAGTGTGGAGACAAGAAGAACCAGGGAGGGAGAGCTGTCACTTGCATACAATCTCAGTCAAGAGGCACCTTGTGGAAAGCCCAGGTAAGATGTGAACCCATCCTTGCTAATACTTGAAAGTTTGATCCGAGATACCTTGAAGCCAATATAAATACAGAAATTGTTTTCAGGGGGTGCTTGAAGCAGCGTGAACTTACCACACTGAAATAAGTGGGAATGAATCAGCTACAGGAACTTGAAGGGTGAAAGGAGGGATTCCTGAGGGCCTGAAAAGTAATAAGAATAATCAAAAAGGAGGGGACAGGAGAGCAGCAGCTGGGTGGTAGATGTTTGCTTGCTTTGAAGAATAAAAGGAGCAATCACAAAAATCGATAGCGAGCCTTATTAAAGGTGAGCTGGGTGCTTTCACTTTGATATTTTGTTTGGTTGTATTAGGCTTAGATACCTCACAGGTCAGGTATTTCAGACCCAGCATCTCTAGAGATCCCCTGCTTGTACTGCAAAGCCTTCCCTTCAGAAATCTGCCACTGTCAAATGCACTTTCTAGTTCTGAGCTGGGGGTGAGAAAGTGAGAAGAAAGAGAAAGAAAGGGGAAGAAAACAGAAAGAAAAGGAGAGAGAGGACAAAAAGATCAAAGATGAAAAGGAAGAAAAAGCAGAGAAAGAGGAAGAGAGGGAAGGATGAGAAGAGAAGAGGAAGGTTTCATTGTTCCATGGCAGTGTATGCCTCCTTATTTTTGACTTTCATATTCATTCCATTTTTTTCTTGGACCATGTGCTCCTGAGCAACCCATACAATTTCCCTAAGGTGAAAAGCTCCCCTTATAGACCTGCAGAGAATATTATCCCTGGGTCTCAAAAATGCCAGTAAGAGAACAAAAGATATTTGTTCATGATAGTCTTCAGTGCAAACGATGACTGATTAGTGTTATGTGTGACATCAACAGAGACAGTAATCAAGGTTACTTTAGCATTGATTTTTTACAGAGGTGAAGCCTCTTTGATATATTACTCCATCAACACCTTCAGAGCCAAACTCTGCACATGAAATTAATCCCAATTAATTAGAACAGTTGCAGATAGTGCTGGGCTCTTTTATGTTACAAAATAAATATTAATTCAGTGGCTTTTTTTTTTTCCACCTTGTACAGCATGTGTGGCTAGGAAGGGAAAAAGAACCCTATTGATCAGTGCACTGAAATATGTTAGAAAGTCTTGGCATCTGGGGTGGTCTGAGAGGCTGCTTCCTTGGAATCAGCTTAAGGCCTAATGGAGGAATTCAGAAAACTGGATCCGAATTGTATTTACTTTTACATTTACCTACGGAAAAGATATTGTTTCCAATATACGAAAGGGGATAAAGTTACAAGTTATGTATATTTTCACAAACTATGCATAAAACAGTGCACTGTGACACTGCCCTACAGGGAAGATGTGCCATGCAACCACCGATCAGAGGCATCTTTGCAATTTAGAAACGTATTTGATCAGGAACATCATCTAGTAATACTGATTTTTTTACTAGTCAGTGTGATGAGTAAATCTCTGTGACATATGTTGGGCTGTCTTCAACCAACTTCCTCTGGAAAGGGAAGAAGCCATCACGTCTACTCCTTTGAAATTGACCCCAAATCCCTTTTGCTCACACAGTATCAGTTTCTTCTGATCCCCAGAAGTCTAAGACTCTAATTCTGATTCCCAGAAGTGTGTGGTGTGGGAGTGGGAGGAAAGAGGGGATTCCCACTGCTTGCTAATTGAGACATTTAATACCTAATTCTGTAATCCTCCCCTGCTGGTTCATAGTGCTTCTTCATACTGAATGTATAGGGAACTTTGACTATGGAATTATACCAGATCCTCAACTTACTTAAGCAATTGAACCCACTATACTCAGGCCATATATAGTCCTGAATCCACTACACTCAGTCCTACCTCTAGATACAATCTCTCATCTTTGTTACTGAAGTGTGAAGAGAGTGCAAGAAAAACACACAGGGTTTTTTTAGGATGTATTGCACATCAGAAAGATGTGGCTATATTCAGTCTTATTTTTCACCAAGTCAAAAAATATAAAATAGAAACCAAACTGACAGTTAAAAACATTCTGCTTTAAACATCAAATAAGTTGTCAAAATCCTGCCTAGGAAAAGTAACAATAAAGAGTCTCTAATTTGATTAGGCTCTTTGGAGTCTCATCAAAGGATAAATAAATGAGTGCTTGCATTATTATAGTAATGCTTGGATGGCCATTTCCTCACCAGATTTAGTCATCACATAGCATTCACAGCAACAATAAACCCTTTTCTACAGCCTATTATTCTCTGAAAGGAAGAATTTGAGACCATTCTCTGCTCACATCTCAGCCTATGCTATCTGAATGGCACCAGCGAGGAAAGTCAGTGAAACACTGGTTCCCATCTTGGGGAATGAATGCAGAAATGCAAAGTGGTATAGAATAGCAGGCTGCAAGAGAAGGTGACTTCTAAGTCAAGAGAGGAAAATTAGCTGGGGAGTAAACTCCCAGTGACTTCACTGTGCACAGGAACCTGGTGGACGAGGCTTCTTCTGCTGTGTGGTGACAGTCGTGGCAGGGGCTCTGCAGGAGCATGTGCTGCCACAGGCACATAGCACTATTAGCATTTGCCTGCAGCAGCAGTAAATGCTGCTGGAATACCTGTGCCTGTATGCCAATGACTGTCATGATGACAAGGATCCTGGCTTCTCCAAACTCCAGTTCAATACCTTATTGCTGTCCCAGACAAAGATGAAGGGTAGAACAGCCTGGAAGCACATCTAACAGACACCTCTCTACACCAATGTACTCATTGTCAGTCTGCTTCCTTAACCTGTGGGTTGAGTCAACAGGTTTAGTTGGAGAGCAGAAGAAAGGACCTGGTCCTATTTACTCTAAACTGACTACTCATTCCTGAATACACAAGGAATCCCACATGGAGGATTTGGATCTGAATTCATGTCCTTTGCCACTGAGTAGCACAGCATGAATGGAGCTTGTTGCATAAACTCTTGGAAGCTCTTGGAGTCACACTGATATAGAATGAAAGTGAATCTAGAGAGGCAGAAAGATTATGTATAGTCTGACTGTCCACCCATGTTGTATGGGTGACTAGCATCCTGCTGGTAAAAGATTCTGAGTCTGGTTACGTGTTCATGCAACACCCAAAACAATGACGTCTATAGGTAGCAAATACATTAGTGCAGGTAATAAGGATGATGAAAGACAGAAATAGATGGTCTGAATTTCCTCAGTATCATGGCAGTGGAGCTCTCATTAATTTTGTATTGTAGACCAATTGTTAATTTACCTCTGATTCATAGTGGTGTTAACAAGAGCAGAAACAGTCTGTGCATATATATGGCATTAGTATTTTGAGTGTATCCTTGTCTTTGGATTTGCATGTGAATATGAAATAATTCTATGCAAGTACGGGATGGGATTTAATTGTTTTCTCAAACAATGTATCCTTATCTTTCTGGAAGCAGTTCAGACCATCAAAGAGTTGTTGACGAACTCACTAATTAATTTCCAATACTTAACCTTGTATTTTGCTTCATTACTGGTTCCCTGTTCCCCCTAGTTCTACATTTGGTATCAGAAAGTTCATTTAGAATCCAGTCAATCTTCCAATGCTAGATCTGTACTTTAAATTTTTTATTCAGTAAGGACACAGTGGGAATAATGTTTGTATCTTTTAAGGAGATGCATGAAAACTTCTGAGAGGCATTGTCTAGAGAAAAGAACTCCAAACAACCAAAAATCAAAATGTAGGAAGGAAAAAAAAAAAAAAGAATAAAATTAAGTTACAAAGGTGAATGGCTATTGTGATAAAATAATTTATAAGCAAAGTGTTTATAAAAGCAGAAAGCCAAAATCCTTAGATGAAGATTTTATTTTAAAATTATGTAATTAAATAATTGCTTTTATTATATTCCTTTTCCTTTAATGCTTTATTATTTGCTTGCATTATTACCTTAGAAGCTCAGAAGATAAATACCTCCAGAAAGAAGTGGCAATTCAGTGTTATATGTTAATATTCATCACGTGATCTGCCTAGGCATGAAGTCCAAGACACCTGAATCTCTTTCTGAGCTGAGGAGAACTTGGAGGCTTCTGTCCTGCTCTGTAAGAGGGAATGGTGTGGGTAAAATGAAAACATGTTTCATGCTGGTCAGTCCCCTCCCCTCTAGTTTGTGTAACTTCACTGTCTGAAACCAATTTCACGTAAGCAATAGGGTCTAAAAGCACACAGTGAGGCTAGTTAATCAACAGAGCATCTTATGGTTCTGGTGGATTATCTATCAGTGAAGATCTTTAAATGAAGATTAGATGTTTTCTGTTTTGCCTACAGAAATATGTGCTCTTAGACTTGGAACAGAATCCAAGTCAAGTAGTGCCCTAGCCAGCATTATTTCAGAGATTATAATATATCCGCTGGCCTTACATTTTATGAATTTTTATTTTTGCAGTGTGCATCAGTACATGATAGTTCTACAAGGACTGTTGTTGTTGGTGACATTAAGCCTTTTTTATGAACAGTACATTTGGTACAAACAGGCTCTGTCTCTACAGAGTGTCCTGGGAACACTTCTGCGCTACGGATAAGGATTTTTGGGATTTGGGTAAGGTGCATCTTGGATGTGCTTTGCCTCTAGGTAGGAAAAGTCATCAATTTGTACCAGTGTTTTCACTCTCTTCCTTCTCTTCTGTGCAGATTTTCACAGAAGAAAAAAAAACAGGCAATTCAGCAGGACTGAAATCAGGGAGGGCCTGGCCATCTTCCCAGCCTAGGTGACTTGGGGAATCAAGACCCAGAGGCATAGCACTGACTCTGCCACAGGTCATTTTAGTTTGGTCTCCATACAATTATAATATATTTTTCTGTCCTGAATATGTATCTGTCACTCTGCTTTGACTTTCTTGAGGTTCCTCTATTATATTCTCTTCTAGGAGACAAAGAGAGCCCCAGACCTCTCAGATCTGATTGTGTGGGGTTTGATGCAAACATATAAGGGATGTCACAAAAGTATTTCTAGTAGTCTATGATGTCTAGAGAACTGGGTAAAGAAGTGAGATGGCAGGTGAGTTGGAAGGAATAGAAAAGGGATGAAAGGGTATGCAATGCAACATTATGATTCTGAGTAACAGCCCAAAAAGGTCATATAGAAACTCCTACCAGTTTTGGTATTGACTGAGACAGTTTAGGTACAGCCTGCAGGTTTCCACTCAAAGAAAATTAATATAGAGATATCATTAAGATGTGGCTGTGACATAAGAATCCCTGTTTGGTCCATTCCTATAGATGAGAAAAACGTATTGTCATTATGTTAATGACTCTCTTGGCAGTTCCTGTGGGGATTTTTTACAGTTTCCTAAAACCATTCACTGGACATGACTTCCTTTGGGACTTTACTAACTGTTGATATTTGATGCTTTCAGGAAATTTTGTAGTGGAATATAGTCTGCATTTTCCACCACAATATATTAGTTGCTTAAATTATATGTCTCAATACTTGCATGTTATGAGAAAAGAGACATATTGTGACTGAATTCATCACATATCATCTCATGACTGTGATAGGCTGTGCATTTTTACAGCCTAGCAGGGATCATGAAAGATTCCACAGTATCCCAGGTATCCTACATATTTCTGGATATGGTGGAGAGAAGACATGAACTCCTTTTAAGAACTAGGGATAATTTTCTGCTGGCACAGAAATGATGGCTGATATCATCAATGGACATTCTCTTCATCTGCTGGGTTTGAAGACAAAACTCTTTTTGACTTTCATAGTAAGTATGTAACATCTGTTCTGGGAGAACAAAAATATGTAGACTAAAAACCAATTTTCATTTTCTTCAGTTTTGCCTTGAATTTTTACATTTTAAAATGGGTCAGAATAGAAAATTCTTGATTTTATCTTCTAAGTTTTAGCATTCTAGAGCTTGCCTTAACCAAGCTACTAGGGCTGGAATATCACCTTTGACAGTTTCAAACTCCTCAACAACAGAAATCCTGTTAGAATCATAAAGCTTGGGGCAAGATCAGACACAGCTGTCCCTCAAGATCGAAATAAAAGGCTCCAATCAGATGGAAGAATTGAAAAAATATCCTCTTGTTCTCACTTTTTTTTTTTGAGCATTCAGATTTGATCTTTATTGGCATGAGTGCAAAAGCATATTACAAACTTGGATGCTTGAAATTGCACGAAGTGAATTTCAAATAGTGTATTCATTTAGAATTATCTGAATTTGCAAATCATGTTGCATTAGTAACTCCCATAGTTTACAAAAGGGAATGATATGGCAGGAGGGATGTAATTATCCAAAGCAAACAACCAAATGAACAAGCACACATTCAAAGTAAAAACAGATTACCGTGGACTCTGCAAGATCCTCATAGAGCAAAAGAAGTTTCACAAAAATAAAGAAGTTCAAATGCCTGCCAACCACATGAAATAATAAAGAGAAAGAAGCCAAACTCAGCAAATTAGTTCTTTGGAATTATATAAATTTAATTCTATTCTTTGATAGTTTCCCACCACATGTGGAGTATAGTCATCAGCTAGGACTGCCTATTGGTGCCTAATGACCCACTGTTGTCCATGAATCACAGTTTTACTAATACAGACATAACTTAGTGATTTCTTTCTCAGTCAAAATTTTTACATCTTTGGGAGATGTTTAACTTTAAAACTGTCCAGAGATAAAAATTCAAGAGGTCTTATCCTAGTGTTTAACTGCATTTGGAACAGATTGCCTGGGAAGTTTTTGTAATTGCTGTTATAACAAGGCAACTTCTTACGTGCTATGAATATCTAAATTAACCAGAAAAAAGTTTGCTATGTCAGGAAGGTCCAGAGCTTCATCTGGAAAGCAATCACAGTCTCTCACTGATACATACATACATATAGATATACATAATATGCGAGTTATATAGACCTATCTATCTATCTATCTGTCTATCCCAGTGATATGTATACATGTATATGCATACTCGGTTTACCTAGTTGTGCACTACACATCATCCACTTAGCTCTAGATTTATGAGTTCACTGTCACAGGACTCACTGTAGAAAAGGAAGAGAAACCCCTTTTGGTTTAGTTCCCATGTGCATTGTTTAGCATATTGATAAACAGTTCACAAGAAGAGCTTAACAGTGAAAGAGTTTTGGATGATACCTATAGAATCCATATGTGGTAGTGACAGCTTTGAAATGGCCTCTAAGGAAATATAGGAAGGTCTCACAGTGCTCGCTGAGTAAGCAACCAACTGGCAGATAAAATCCAGTAGTAATTAGTGCTCATGGGTAGGACAAGGCATTTGGGGTCAGCTATACACAAGCATTTGGGCACCTAACTCCCGCAGCCTCCCAAGGTTTTTATATCACTGAATCCTTTGAGAATCCAGGCCAAAGTAAACTGTCCAAGGTCATGCAGAAAGCCTGTGACAAAGTGAAAGGTTCAACCCAGCTTTGCTGAGGCCTCTTACAGCAACTTTTGAGCATGAGACCCTCTTTTTTTGTCCTTCATCATGGTTACGTTTGGGGCCTGTTCGTAATTATTTGTAGACACCAGTAAAATTCCATGACACACAGCATTAAAGAAAATGTGTTTCTATTTATCTTCACTCCAAATAAAGCAAAATATTTTCTGGAGCTTTATTCTTGCTGGCAGGGTTCTCCCAAAACCCTCTCAGCTGCACATTTCAGACTCAGTATTTAATACTAGTGATGCAGTTGCATTTCCATAATTCAGCTGTTCAATCAAGGTCCTCCACCTTTTTAAATGTGCAAGTCATAAATACGAAAAAAAAATACTGTGTGCAATCTTTACTGACTGAATTAAAAGTCTTAAAGAAACTTTCCACGCTATGAGGACTGTGAAGGATTTGGCAGGAATGGTGCTAACAATTAAAGCAGCCAGAGACAGATTAAATTTGCTGATGACAGCTCATTTCTGAGATGGTTACAGCAAAAGTCTGATAAATGCTTATCTGAAATTCACAGTTTTGATGAGGCTTCTGCTTGTACCAGGAGAAAATGAAACACTTTAAATAGCATATGATCCTTGGGAAAGTCTGCTTGGTATTGCAGAGGGAAGCTAGGCATTTCTGCTGCAGTTATGATTGTGAATTATTATAACCCTTTGTTTTCACAGTAGGAAAAATAAGTCTAAACTGTGCCTTGTAAGTGAAACCAAGGGCAATTTCAATCTCCATAGAAAGTTTTCAATGTTTAAGCAAACAGTAAAAATAATAATAATAATAATAATAATAATAATAATAATAATAATAAAAGAGGAGGGGATATATTTGAACCAACAGAAAAATAGATGCTTTTTTCTTTATTTTTTCATACATTTAATGAGAGGAAACCATTTCAGTGTATTATGAATTCCTCAGATCCAGAGTTTATAATGTATTAAGTGGAACAGTGCTGGTATTACTCTGGTGTGAAGTACATCTGCACACACGAAGCGTTACGGGAGAAGCAGCTGAACCCTTAAGGGTGAACTCTGTCTGAATTTCTACAGGTCTGTGTGGTTCCTGCACCAAGGCCCTGTACCACCAGTCCCCATAGCTCTCTGCAAGACTTTGCACTGGAAAGTTTACCACAAAAATTAAAGCACCGTGTCTGGTCCCTTGAGCTGAGCATTAATACAAGGTTTTAATCAGCTCGTGTTGTTCTTAAACTTCTTTTCATAGGTGAGGAGCTGGTAAGGTGTACAGCAGAATCATGACAAAGGAAAAAACAGAAATAGGTAGACAAATGTCTGGAATTTCCAGGCAGTAATCAAGGCCATGGAGACATTAAATGAAACAGAGCTAACTAAAAAAGGAACTGATGGAGAAAAGCCCTTTTGTACACATGGTACAAATAGACAGTGGGAATTATTGTCAGGGGACCAAGGATTTAGGCACAGTTTTTAAAGTTATTAGTGCTTAAATGGCTAATGTATCCTCTGGAGGATGTTTTTAAAGGGATGTCAAAAAATATTAAATATATGTGACAGAAATTAGTAGAAAGGATATTAAAGGGTATTTTTTTTTTCAAGTCAGAGCAATGTGTAACTTAGAGACAATAGGTAGAGAAGACTTTTGCAGAAAAAAACCCCAACACTCAGCTTTGTCCACAAAGGGGTTTTTCGTACTTTTCTCTAAGTAGCCTGTTTTGACTTTGGCCAGGCTAATCCAGGTTGTGTTTGTTAAAAGGATTTGAGAAAAAGGATGAAGAGGCAAGAAGAAGAAGAAGAAGAA
>VZRE01010061.1:0-18346 GCA_013396775.1 Cephalopterus ornatus
CAGACTTACATCACAAGGCAGCAGGGAGCATCCCAATGGGAGCATAACAAATGCCCTACGGACAGGCTGGAAAGGAACAGCTTGTTCACCTATTTGCAACAAAAATCTCCGTATGAGCTGCTCGAATTCAGAATCTCTGTCTTTGCCTCCTTCCCATAGAATTTTCATTCCTCTTTCAGGGGTTCCCTTCACCACCACCACCAGGGTGAAGTCCTTCATAGGGCTTTTCTCTCTGTAGCGCATAGACCCCTCACAACAGGACACAGAACTCCATCAGGCAGCTCCTTACCCTCCTCTGCTCAGACTTACCACAATATCCTGGACGGAGACAACTGAGCATGGGTACGCTGCATCAGACACCACATTAATAATGACCGAATCGACATCCTGAGGAAATTTGTACAGAAAATACTGAGGAGAAAACAGAGAGCTGAGAGTTACGATCCAGAAATCACCCCTGGCAGTAGCTTCAGCACCTTCTTAAGCTGCCTGTGCAGGCCTAGCTGGGCTTTGCAGTTGAATGTGGATGGCCTTCACAAAAACTCAGATTTCAAATATTAGGACCTTAAACTACAGAAGAGCAGATTAAAACACAGCTCTCCCCCTTGCACAGCATGCTATTAGACACAAACATCTTCAACATGCAAGATACAGCATAGCTTCTGCTCCTTTAAGCTTTTTTCCACCTGATGAAGCTAAAGTGACTTCATTTTACACCCCATTCCACTTTATGTTGATATGAGTGATTTCCAGTTGTTTCCATACTTCTGGCTGTACTTTATATATGGAACGTATCATGGAGTTTACCTCAAATGTGTTGCCTCAAAGACAGACTGTGAAAAGTATTAGGTCAAATGGCTGGAACTCTGTCAAGAGTTTCATTAATAAATAGTTGATATTAATTGTAGGATTTAGGATTTTTTTTTCGTTTCCAATGCAAAGGGCAATGGGGGTTTCTCTTCTCACTTCAGCTTTTAAAATAACTCATCTATAGCTCTGAAAAAAATTGGGAGACACTAACATCTGCCGATATTCCTACTTTTCCTCTCAGGGCAAGGAATGGTGTGCTTGTGCTTCTATGCTTTGAGCAGCCCCACAAACTGTCCTGTGGGCTCAGAAGGTGCCCTCCCTGTCCTGGCAAGGGCTTTTTCAGATTTGGGCAAAAGATGTCACAGGGAATATCATTATTTGTATATTTTTCCAGTAAAAGGTTTGATGCACTACCCCAGCTAGCTGCTGGAGAAGTAGGGTTTCTGTGCTTGCCCTAGCAGGCAGGTTTGTTGCAAGGGGTCCCACCATCCTGCTTGGAGCTCAGACCCTGAGAGCTCAGGCTGTTACAGCTACCAAGAGGGGCTGATGGACACCTCACTCCACCTCAGAGGGGGTACAAGGCTGAGGACTGCCACCAGCCATCTTCCTTCCTTCCATACTGGCACCAGGCAGCCACTGCCATCACACTAGAAGCTACCACAGCTCCTGCTCCCAAGTCCTGAGATTTTCCCAGCTGTAGAGCTCCCTTTATGTCACATAAAACTTTAGTGCTGAGCAAGGGCCAGCTATTTCCCTTTTCCCTTCCCACATGTCATTCCCAAGGAATTAAGGTCCCCTACTGGAAGGGCAGGGAAAAGCAAGCAATCACCCAAGATTTTTTGAAGTTTGCCCATTTCTACTAAAGTGTATTATTCCCATCACCCTCTCCAAGCAGGCTGCCTTCACTGCTGAGGGAGTGCTGGCTCCAACTGCAAGTCCTTACTGAAAACTCACCAAGCCGGTTTCTTTAGCTGAGCATGGTTTATTTCCACCAGGCAAGGACACTGGCAGTCTGAGCTCCCTGGCTTCCCAGGTACACTGCCCTTGGAAAGTTTCAGGTCCTTGAGGAAGTCACCCATGAGGACTCTACTAAAGTTTTCTCTAAGCCACACTTACACCAGAGCACAGAATTAACACGAGGGGCACTGAGGCCTCTGCTGCAGAGACTGCGAGTGTTATAAACACATCCAGCAACACTTCTGACCTATACAAGCATATCCAATTTCTCCTTCTGGCCTCAGGCACGAGCTGTGTTCCACAAAACATCTCCTTCAATTGTTACGCTTGTCTTTTTCCAACAGCCATCTTATCCTGAATCATCTTTTTTTTCTCCTTCCTCCTGCAGATTACTTAATACTTTGATTTACAAAAATCTCAGCATTATACCAACTAAGAAGCACTCATCTTCTACTCCATACAGCTGGTTTTTAATTAAAAGTCACAAATCTCTTATTACTAATTGTGACCAAAAAAACCAGACCAGAGTCACAAAGTTAATTCCAGGCCAGATCTTAAACAGTCTACATTCAAAAGATAAAATCCTAAGTAATAAGCGCTTTTTTCCAAACAGTCACCACCATTCTCTATGCTTCTATAGTATAAAATACTGCATGTATCTGCAAACCAGCTTCAGACATTTGACAACAAAAAAGATTAGCTGGGGTGCCTGGCAATAGGAAACCTAAAATTAAGTGGTATTACTAACAGTGAAAGCAACAACAAAAACAGAGTAACAAGGCAGCCTGGGTAAATTACATACCCTTCTAGCTCTACAAGTTCCTGTATCTCTATAGCTACTGCTAACAGCATTTTCATTCAAGAGAGGATTTGTATCTGCAGGGCTCTAAACAAGGCTGTCCAGCTGGAGGTGCTGCACATATGTGCTTCCTTCTGAACTTATAGACATATCAAGCATTTCATTTATCACCTCACAACTTGACTTGCTGCCCTGAGGAAGGAATAGCAGTCTGAGTTCTGCTGCACCTTTATACAGCTTGTTTATTTCCGGTTTGGTTTTTTTCCAGTAAAGATTGCATCTTGACAAGTCACGGTCAGGCAACTGAACCAGCACTGCCTGGAACATGACACTGGTGTGCACCACCTCACTTCTCATGAAGTGCAGCAGACCAGTGGCCTCTGGACTTCTGTACATTTCTGACATTTCCTGAAGAGCCAGTACCATTCATTTGCTCTGCTCATGGGTTTCAGTTCACTTAATTGCTTTGCAAGAGGACCCCAATGTGTCCCTAGAGGGGCTGAAAGTTACCTTGTCACTATATCCACAGAAAATTCAACAGTAAGGAAGGTTCCTTGCATCCTGAGAGGGAAACAACCTAGTCACATAAGACTTGCTATCTCTACAGAAAAGATCACATCAATCATTTGGATGTGGTAAGACATACAGGGAATACACAGGACTTCTCCTTACCTGGGGCTGGGAAGGGCTGGCAGTGAAGTTAAAGGCTTTGTTGGTCCTAGAAAACAAATGCCAGTATGTTGAAATATAAAACTTTCAGAGATGGAATACACACAAAGCACCCTCAGATTAAACGAAAGAAAAAATACGTTTTTTCTGAGAAGAAAAAAGAAGGAAAGAGTAGGCAGATGGACCAAATCCCTGTATAAGACATACATTTGTATTCTCACACACCAACTTACTCAAGTTGGAAGTTCTCGAGCCTGGTGACTAGCAACTCATAGGCAATGTTAAATGGTGCCATGGAAGCAACATCCACAAATATAATCTGGTCAGAGGGTCTTGTTTCAGGTGTCGGCTCAGAGGGACAGAGGGTGCGACTCACTTCTTGGTAATTGTAGGTCCTCTGATAGCTACAACAGCCAAGGGAAGGAGGGAAGGGAAAGTTGGATGGAAAAGCGAGAGAGAGAGAGAGCAGTTACAAAGTTGTTCAGAAGTTCTAAGAATGACATAATTTTTCCCCTGCTTGCATAACTGAAATTGTAATCTGAAAGGCCAAGGGCATCCAGTATTTTATTCAGAGCTCAAACTCCACCTCTGTTGTCTCTTGGGGTCCACACAAGGGACTGGTCATCCCCAACGTTTCACTTCCCTCAAGGATGCCTGTGCCATCTGTAGATCTTTAACATCTGCCATTTAATGGAGGCAAAGGGCAATGACAGCCCAGAGCAGCCGCTGCTGTAACCATCCCCTCTGTCAGGCAAAACACTGCAGGGTATTTGCTGCCCAGCACCAGCATTCAGTCACAGGACGAAGCCTCAAATCTCAGCTGGTCTAAGGAGCCTGCAAAGTATCTGTATCTGGAGCCCAAAGAGCTCTGAGACTGATGAAGATATAAAGCAAAAAAACACCCCCCCAAACAACCACCCCCCAAAATAGACTTAACACTTGGGTGTACGTGGGGTGAGAAACAGAGGAGAGCCCTTATTTCCCAAATGCACTGGAACACAGCAGTTGAGAGTGCTCTTTCAAGAGCTTATTCAAACCCTGCTCCAAAGTAGAGCCCAAGAACTACCTGCACACATGGTAAGCAACTGTAGAATGACAACAACAATATGTGGTAGATTCACAGGCAGATTCCCAGGAGACAAGCCTCCTGGTACTCTGTGTACGTATTTGAGAAACTAAGAGACAAGAGCAGGCTGCCAAGTAACAGGTTAGCAACCAAATCTTGGTCTTCCTGCTGACAGTGATCAAGCACACTTCGCTATCAAGCCCTGCAGTCTACACAGGTTACAAGACCTAGCAGTTGAGGGAAGCTGATGATGGATAAGCTGGCAGACAAGCACGTTAAAAAGACTAGACTTCAGTACTTACAGGCCTCGAAAAATTAGCGGGACCTGCCATGACAGGACTCCCTTCTGTTGGCGAACGACAAACAGCACAGGATATCGGAGGTTCTCGGAGCTGCTGTTCACATACACCCGCACTGCATCTACCTGTGGGAAGAGAAAGGAGAGTACAGATAAGTATTAGCTGAAGGTAAAGAACAAGATAGCTCCAAATTTAAGTGGGAGAAGCCTGTCTCCCTTCCTCAGTCTAACCTAGATGCTGACAATATCCACAGGGAGATCAACAGTTATTTGGTTATTCAGATCCAGAGGTCATTTACAGAAGTGCCTCTTTGCTGACACTGTAACCCAGAACCACAGCCCTGTGCCCAGGTCAGAGGTGACTGTCAGATAATATACAGTGAACAAATACAGAAGGCATAATAAGAAGAGAGTTCAGTAGCTTCTGCTAGAAGTAACCTGAATACCTTGTGCTATAAAATCAGTCTAACACACACACACAAAACAAAGACCCAAGGCTACAACTGAGAATTTTCTTGCTTGGACTCTAATGTACCCTCCTCTATCGACTTACTGGGAAAGTCACGAAGATGATGGAGATTACATCAATAGCCAAGGATAAAAAAGCAGGATAGCAGCTAGCACCTGGCTCTGATGTAAATGATACCCAGATAGTCATAACCTATATTTATCCCACCTAACAAAACAGGAACACACTGCTGACTGCCCTCAAATGGACAAGGAAGGCTGCTTTGCCTTGTGAGCAAGGGTTTTAATGCAGCCCACTGCACCAGCAACTGAAATTTTTCCTTACATTACCTGGCCACCATATGGCTGCAGAGGTAGGACAGCTGTGGGGTATAACAACCTAAGTTCATCATTTGAGAAGCAAGCAAGCAAGCAGTTTGTCTGCACCAAATAGAAATGTCACCATTTCCATTTGAAAGGAACATCCCTTCAGCTCTCCCTCCAGAATGCAGACATTGATGAAGAAAACAGAGTATGAGAATGCATAACTCATTGTAAGAGACAGTACATCTTGATTAGATGCCTTTAAATAACGAAAGCATATTAAGTAGATCAGATACACACATTTTAAACCCAACACATCTGAAAGATTAGAAAGGACTCCCACCAGATTAGTGGAAGACTTTTCACAGATATTTTAACTTTATACCCTCCAAGAACAATAAAGGTAGAAGGGGGGACCACCTTCTGAAAAAAACATACAAAGTTAACAAGATAGCAGGAGGGGAGCTACCTGAGGTGCCAGCTTGTTATTACGCTGAGGACACCAATTTCAGAGAAGGGGCTTACACTTGCAATCACAAGTAAAAAAGAAAATTTTTTATTTTATTTTGCTTAATGATTCAAGGCTCACATGGAAGTTTAGCCTACTAGAACAAAACACCTTCTTGAAAGCCATAATCATTATCAAATTTCCTGCCATTATCATCACGATACTGAGACTACAGCCATCATTTCCTAAAAATTAAAAAGGCTTTAACAAAAAATAAAATAATAAATAATTCAATTAAAACCCCCTTGAGACAGAAGGACAGACATTGGAATCTTTTTCCATTATCTTCTGGCTTCTAAACCTTTGTAATAACCCCTTTGGCATGCCTTCCAGTTTTTTCTTCTGGTTACAAAAACCACACATGCAGTTTTGTTTCCAAGTGAATGTCACCACAGGGTGCTAAAGTGAAGTTTAGCAAAACACCATCACAAAGCAAAACGCACAAGGAACACCTGAAGGTATCAACACAGGAAGCCACCACAAATAGACAGCACTGAAGGGATATTTGGTGGCTTACTTAGTCTCTCTGGCTGCCCTGCTCAGCTGGGGGAGCCGTGCCAGCACACACTGGTGTAACTGGGAAACACAGGGACTGGGCTGAACAAGCTGCTGTTTGTTTGTCAGTGTTTGCTGCAGTCACTGTGAACAGGGACACAAATGAGGCAACATTTAAACTGAACAAGAAAAACCTAAGAAGCATGAAGACACAATGGTCAAGCCAGAGTCCTGCAAGAAGCCGTTCTCCATCCACATGAAAACCAACTATGGTTGCAGAAAGGACACATTTCAGCATCCAGTAGCTTTTTGCCCATGAAACAATCAAAGCACCCCCACCTCCACAGGTGAAGTCATTCTCACTGCCTCTAGTTAGACACCACTCTGTGAACCCGGCAGGGCTCAGCACATCAGCTCGATGCAACAGGGAGCTCACAGCAAATAGCACTACTGGGTTATGCATCCTCAACTACGTATAAATACAAGATAACATTGGGAAATTCTCTTCTCTACTGACTTCACAAATAGAGAACATAACCCACAACATGGGTTATGCATATGTGGCAGATAGTCAGGTTTAATTAATTGTACAGAAGTATACGTACATTAAATGAGTAAAATTCATTCCCAGTCCTCTCAATCTCTCCTTATAGGGGAGGTGCTCCAATGCCTTCATTGGCTTTGTGGCTCTGCACTGGAATCACTCCAGCAAGTCCATGCTTATCTTACATTGGGAAGCCCAGAATTTGGCACAAGCCAGATCACCTACAGCCAGCTGACCATGGATGGAGACTCCACAACCTCTCTATGAGACCTGTTATGGTGATTGACCACCCTCAGTAAGAAAAAGTTTCCTCATCTATCCCAGAGAAGGACAACAGAAGGAAAAAAAAGAGCATTGGTGATTAATGCTTTGACAGGGAAAAGACTGAGAGGGGAGAGAAGGTCCCTTCCCTCTGCTGTGATCCAGCAGTCAGACTCCTCGTTTGGTTTCCCTCTTTCCACAAAGCTAAGCTGACTACACATCATCTACAAGATTTACTCAGCTTTGCTGCCAATTCCATTATCTTATAATACCAGTAAGAAATAGGATTACAGGGAGGGAGGCAAGATTCTTAAGCCTCAATACTCTTCTAAATCCAAGCACTTACCCACATGAAAACTTGTATATGCTATATTACTACCATACATGACTTCTCTACTGTGTTCAGCACTCTGCTCCCTGGAACAGCTGGTTAGAGCTCCTTTGACCTGTTCCCATGAAAGCCCATATGAGCTCTTTTTGGTCTGATAATAGGTGGGGCAGCATCCAGCTGCATCAAGGCAGGACCACCTATAGCCTAAGTATAGTATCACAGGTGTGATATCATCCCTCTCACCTTTCTCTCTGTACTCTACACAAGCAAAGCTGCTTGCCAGGCCATGTTCAAATAGGGTGCCTCAAACAGAGAGGAACATCAGAAAGTCAGAAGCAGCATTTACAGAGCAGCTCATTAAGAAGAGCCCTGTGTATTCAAAATTTCACCTTGCAGGGAATAACCTCTGCTTCTCCTGCATTTGCACATGCCCAGATCAATCAAGAGCATCACACACCCTAAACCCATCAAAACCTTTATATTAAAGTCCAGGAAACAAACAAGGTGACTGAGAAGTTGGACAGATGGTGATTGAGGTTCCAGTCCACCCAGTTATTTACCCTGCTACCATCACCACAGTAACACAGGGCCTCTTGTGAGCAGATCCTGCACTTCCAGTGGAGGGGCCAGATCCAGCCCTAGGATGCAGTTCCACTCTCCCCCTCACAGGTCTCAGGGATACAGCAGCAGGTCCCAGCAGCACAAAGCTTTGGTGGATGGGCCTCTTTCTGACACAATAGCTATTCCTTACAGCAATAAAACAAGTGGGATTTGCCTGTTGGCCAAACCTGCGCAAGATGCTGCCAACTAATGGTCCCTCCAGATCCTTCTCAGCACTTCTAAATGAGCTCAGAGATTTCAGAGCAACAAAATTCAGCAGAATCTAAGTGCAATTACAAGGAAGCTTGGGAAAGTGGAGAAAGGATTACCGCTTAACTTCAAGTGGTCACTCACTCTCCAATTTAGTGCTACAGAGCGAAAGGAACCCTAATTAGTGTCTCAGAGAAAGACATTTTCCCTGGCAGGACGCACTGTCTAGCCAGAGCATCACAAAGGACAGGGATAAAAATATAACACCTATGAACTGATGTTTGTGCTTTATCAGGCCTTTTTCTAATTAACCTACCTTAAACTTTTAATCCATGTTTTGCTTCTAAATTCACTTGATAGACAATAGATACATTTTCATGCAACAGATTTAATGAATTCACTACTGAGCCAGCGTCAGTAGTCTCATCTTCCCCTTTGAAAGTCAACATTTGGCATTTGCCTCAAGCCAAGTATTTTTAAAAGAGTCAAAAAAAATCAGGAAGTGAAGAAAAAAATGGTCATTTATTTACTTCAAACATGTTTTCCCCTCCACACCTTTCCAAAGGTTATTTCATTCTAAAAACAGGCAGTTCTAACGCAAGAACCCCTCCTTGCTACAGAACTACAGCTCTCATCACATAAACCCCTCCATTCCACCACAGAAATGATATCCCATATTGTAGGTAGAGACAAGAGAAACTCCAGCTAAAAAGTATTATTTAATTTTATTTAAAATTATTATCATCACAAAGACTATGAGCCTCCTCTGCATCCATCCCCACTCACTTAGCACTGGTGAAATGAGGAGGAAGTTTTGCCTGGGCATTAAGAGGGTCAACCAGGCTGTTGTCGCTCCTGCATCTCCACCACTGCTGAGGGACTTCATTTTGGAGCAGACCATTCCCAGCAACACAGAAAGCTAGTTGCACTTTCCCCTTCCTTGTACACACAGAGAAGGAGGCTGTCTATGTTGATACTATAATATGGTGCTAGATTTCATCTGTACCTTCCAAGCTAAAATCCCCACAGCCTCAAGAGTCCAGGCTGGATCTTGGGAAACAACCTTGTGTACCAAATGCTCCCTTCGACAGCCAGGCCCTGCACAAATATTTGCCATCACTAACCATACTGCTGCCTTTTGCACTGTGGGGCTGAGGCAGGGTCAGGACTGCTTCAGAGACTTCTGCTCCTCACATTCCTTCCCAGGGCCAAGCCTCTGCCATATGCAAGGGCTATTCACCAGCCAAAATCATGATAGTTTTGTTTCTCAGACGACTGACCTTGAGGTTTCCTCTGTATTTTAAGGTGGACAGAGCAGTAAGACAGCTGAATAAAGAGAGAGCTCTCAGCACCATATAAAAACGTTAGACCAGGAAAGACAAATATTTGTACTTCAGCTCCACCACCACCATGGAGACAGGGGGAGGGAAGAAAAAAGAAAGGAAAAAAAGTACAACCGAATTCCATTCTCTAGATGGGAACAGGAGAAAGGTCCCAAATTCGCACAGCTGAACAGAACCAACACGGTTGTAAACATTAAGCAAGATAAACCAGGCTCTTGTTGACATGAAAGTGTCCTTGGACTGATTATTAAATCTGCATTTCCCACAGAGATTACACATCAGTTTAAGGCTGTGGGTACGTGAATTTAAGGGCACGCAGGAGGTTGCAACAACAGTTTCTGCTGCAAGCAAAGGTTTTCAAGAGCTTCACTGTGGGTTCCTTTCCAAAACTAGGCAAAGCCTTTGAATCACACCAGGGCTCCACCACGTTCTCCACCACACCCACACACAAACCGCTCCTTGCGAGGCCGCTGGGGATTATCAGTCCACGTTACGACAGCACTTGGTCGTGGGCCTGACAAGGCACCAAGCCAAGCCAGTGGGCAGGGAACACATCCGGCAAGCAAACACACAAGCTGTAGTCACACGGAAAGGTCTCAGTGCAGGGTACGTGTACAAAAGCCACCAAACTGCTGCTGCCTGCTGTTGCACAAGAAAGAGGTGCTTCGTATTTATATAATCCCTGAAATTAGGTGAAGTAGGATTCAGCCAGAAGGGCTAGAGCGACTGAGGCACTGAATGAAGCACATACCTGTCCATGCCGAATGCAGGGGCTCTTCCCACTGACAAGGCAACTGGGGGAAGCTGAGACTCTGAAGGAAAATAGTTATAAGACAGTGACAGGTTCTCTTTTCTGCCCTCCTGGGAGCTATAAGCACCACTGCTGTCTGACAAGAAAATAAGTGGAGCTCAGAGGATCATTCCCTTTCAGCCTCTCTATCTGTGTGCTCCAATGTCAATAAGTCTTAATTGCCAAAAGCAATCTGTCCAATAATCCTGGCCTGCAGTTTTCTTCCAGCATTTCTGCCAGGAGTATTAAATACCCAAAGCAGTATAAACTAAGTGACAGACTCTGGGTATGTCAAGCACAGCCTAAGACACATTAACGTAATTGTTCCAGAATTAGTATTTTTCATTTAAATGTTTCACTTTGTGCAAATATGCTGTGTGGACTTACAGTCTCGCATGGATTTTCCCATGAGTTCACTTGTTTGCAACAGTATCTGTGAAGCATAAATGGAAGTAAGACAAAGCATAATAATATTTTTCTTTTTCCATTTTTGAAATTTTGTCCTCTGACCAAAGTCACTAGGGATTCTCCAGGACAGCCAGAAAGAAAAACTAGGAGTTGCCATGCCAGATGAAATAGGTACCTGTTTCTGAACACCCTCATGCTTCAGGAAGATGCTAAAAATAAACAAATCCTTTTTTTAACAGGCAGTTAAGGAACAAACTAATCTCCAATAATTGCATCTTCCTAACCCATAGCAGCTGGAACTCTGGACCAGGACAACCCTTGAATCAAATAGATTTATAACCTTTCCAAATTTGCTGCAACCCCAAACTCATGGCAATAACTGCAGGGACTGCTGTCAGAAAACAGATACCCGGTTCTCTCTTGGTTCCCAAGTTCTTCACCTCAGTAACATTTTGGATGTGGATTGAATTACGTGTTGTAATTCATGTTGTCTTTTTTTTTTAACCATTTTTCATTTGTTTTAAACCACACTGAAGCAGCTATTTCTATGCCCAAAGAAAAACATCAGTTTAAAAAAAGTAAGGAAGGCTGTTTCTGAAATCCTCTGTGGTTCTCCAAGTATACACAGCAGGAAATTATGTTTGCTTATGCAAATATACTAAACTATATTTTCAAACTGAGCAGATGGCACACTCTTGGAATATACCTTTAACAGTCTGCACTTTCATTCCTTAAATATCCCCTGAAATAGCAGATGAGGTCCATATAGGAAAATCATACCTCCTTACCCAACAACTTTTGCACAAGTTATTTAAGGACATTTCAGCCTCTACTTAAAATGCAAATGTATAATAAATTGCTGCACTGTTCTTGGAAAGAGTTCAACCTGAGGAGAGGCAATTTGATGAAGTTACTCTTGTTCAGAATTTGTTTTCTTTTTTAATCTAAACATCTTGGTGATGGGGAGGAGGCAGCAGAGGGAACAGCAAAAGCTGATCAGCTTTGATTTTAAACAACAGGATAGCCCAACAAGAAGAGAGTGATTTTAAGATTTAGAACGACATTCAAATTCAAAAGAGATGCTTTAATTCAAGGACAAGTTATCAAGCTTGACAGCATTAGCTTACACATTTGAAATAAAAATAAAATTCTTGCCAGCACTGTAGCCACCATCTGAAGGTCTGCAGGTTACCCTGCAGGAAACCAGACCAGCTTTCAGGCTTTTTTCCTAAAGCCTGCAAACTGATAGCCTGTGTCAAGATGTACTTTGTTTTGCCCCTCTAGGAAGGGAAACCCACAAAGAGCAAAATCCTAGAAAGATAAAGAATAATTTAAATTCAAAGGGATCTCAGTTGAACACATGTTTCTAGCCCCAGCTCAAAGCAAAGCCATCTCCCACACCATTCTTTCACTTAGGATATCCTACTTTTGTCAGAGACAGTTTTCAATACTGTATTTTCTAATGCAAAAAACAATGACCAAGCTTGTGTTTTCAGTAGATCCCCACACCACTTCTCTCATAGTTTACTTTTGTTTTCCCCTGTAAGCAAGGACTTTCCATGTGACTGCGCAGGGTGAGAAGTGGTGAAGAAAACCCACTGAGAAGCAGCAAGCACATTCCAAGTGCTGTGTGCTCTACACTGCCTACACTGTCACCTCCTGGGGTTGGTTGTTTTCTTTAAAAAAGATAAATTATATACACAAATTATTCCAAAGGGATTTTGTTGAACCTTGGTTGGCTTCGGACATCGTATACTGTAACTTGCTTTGATTTTTCTGGATTTGACATTGTGCCTACATTCCTGTCTCATAAGGCACTTACTATTATGTTCCAGAAATGGTATGCTGAGGCCCTTCCAGTGTACTGTGGTGAACAGACTAGAGCCAGCAACCAAAAAGCAACAGTGTTGAGGCCCTGGAGATCCTGCACTAACAGCAGCTCTACTGACCTCAGGAGATCTCATTCAAATAGTCTTCCCAATTTCTTTGGTTTTTACCTGAATCTTTGTAGCTAAGCTAGTGGGCTTCCACTCAGCATTAAGGAAAGACAGAACCTAACCTGTTCCCCTCGCTATAGTTCAGGTTCAGCCTTCTCTAAACAGTAGACTATAGTTTTATTGCATGCATGGTGTAGCTGTGGACTGGAAATTGGGCTGGAGCCAAGACTAACACTATGAAGAATATGTGCAGGAGACCATGGGACTACTTTGAGGAAGCTTAGTTCCAGCATGATGGGTCCTACATGTGAAATCCAAAACCAGCTCAGAAGCAAGTGGTGAAAAAATTGCTCCTAGAGTTGTTAAAATAGACATGGGTACTGCTGGAGCGGAACCTACACTCGTGTGCCAAACAGCAGAGAACAGCGAACACAGATTTGATCACTGCCGCTGATTAAACCAGGCTGCCCTGTGTAGCAGATCAAGGAGTTTCCCTGCAGCCAGGACAGATGGCTTTGTCTGAGCAAGTGACTCATCACAGAATCCCAGAGGAATATATGGGTGAATTCCAGTTCTGGCTCCTCGCACAAGAAAAACCAAGTACAACTGCCATCCACACCTAGAATTCAAGAGACCCATTCACTAGAGGGGACAGAGGAACACAAGTGCATCATGCTCGTTGGGCTGGAAAAGGCACTTGGTCACAAAGTTACAAGCATCTAATTGAAAGACTTCTGATCATCCTGCTAGTGTTGATATTCCTCTTCCCCCCTTAGGTCAGTCAACTTCCTCCCATCTGCAACTACGAAAAAAAGAATGGTAATGATGGCAGCAACCCTTCCTGGTGGCACACAGCCCCTCTCACTCATTGACTGAGGGTAATTTTTTACTCATCGCCCTTCAGATAAACTTCACATATAAAACAGTCACTCCAGGGCTACACGTCCTCATCCTGCACAACTGCTCAGCAGAGAAGCCACAGCTAAATCTACTGCCAATCGCAACTTACAGTAAGCTGGGCCATATGCGAACTGAGACTGGGGCTCTGTTCCTAGTCCTGGCAAGGGAGGAGGAGGAAAATATCACCCACTCTTTCTCCTGAAATAGGTACAGCCCACTGCCCAGCTTTTGAGCTCATCATATAGGTGCATCCCACTGCTCAGCTTTTGAGCTCATCACAAGCAATGAGCATTGCATGAATGTCCAAGAGCTGTGTCTGGACTGCAGCAGCTTTCCTACAGATGGCAAGTTGGAAACTTGTTCTCCTGAGAGATACTTGGTTTTCTAAATATAGTCCAAACATTTCCCAAATCATACATTCAGCTGATCTGAGCTCTAATTAGGAAAAAAGAACTTCTGTTGCCTTCTTCCTCATGATATTCTCCTGGATCACTTAGGACCTGGTACAGGACATACCCACGTGCACAGTCTTAGTGTAATTTGTGTTTTCGGCAAATTAACCATTAGCAACTCCCAGAGCTTACAGTGGTGGAAGGAGTCATTCACTTTGAATTACTTCAGTACTCCCACGCACTTCTCTGTTTGAAAGCCCTTGTATTATTGCAATTATGGAACTAAGCATGTTTTCTCACTTCACACATAAAGCCTTCTCTAGTCAATGGTAAATCCAGCAGAATCATTTTACAACTCTTTTTCAGTCTTGTGGGCAGGAACACACTGCACAGCTAGCTCCAGCAAATCAATTCTCCTTCACAAGTAGGAACGTATTGAATATGTGGAATTGGAGATGCTCAAGAGTGTGCTCATTTTTTTCACCCATCCTGGATGTCTCTAGTTGAAACAATCCCAAATAAGATAATCCTGTTTGCCCAACTAATTGTTTACCACACTTCTAACAGTGCACATCTGCCTTTGATATTAGAGCATGACAGCATAGTAACAAGTGCAACAGCTGGTTTTATTACTATATTTTTTACACTCACAGTTAAACATTAAACAAACAGCTGTATAGGGCGGAAAATTTTAAAAAGCAGCTAGAAGGAGGAAAAGGGAATTCAAAAAGCAGTAAGACTACCCCATTACAAACAAAGACTTTTCACCACAAGGAAGGAGTGTGTCGTGTGCCTCTGTTCATGGGCCAGCTCTAGAAGACCCTTGCAGCAGTGGCTGTGCTTCTTCTCAGTAGAGCTTTACTTTTACAGTTTCACCTCAGGAATTAAAGCCTGAATCCTAGCACATAAAAGTCTGACAGCTCTCTTGCCCCAAAACACAAGGTGAAGTGTTTCTGCACAGCACTTAAGAAGGTTTTCCCCCCTCCATATACAAAGAGAAGAGACCTGGCATTATATATACGCATAAAAGTTTCAACTAGATGATTTTGTCAGCATGTAAGTATCCTTATTTTCATTTTACCAATCAGTTCCACAGAAGAGAAGTCACTTGCCCATCTCAAAGAAGCTCTGTTCCAGAGGCATGAGCTGTACTTTCTCTACCTTGTATACAGCTGCCTGTGAGTACTCTCATAGGACTTGTTTTACCCCTCCCCTCATGCATGCATCCCTGTAGCCCAAGAAATAAGGAAGATTATGTGGATGAAGAACATCCTCTGACATCAGGCAAGCCCAACACTTTTCAGAAAACAGGAAGTCTCTAAAGCACCAAATATGAGTAACAGTCCTGTTTCCTCCTTTCCCTCATCCATAATTCAAGCACTGCTCTGTTCAGCTGCATTTTCAGATGTACCTGGGCAACCATAGAACGTGAGCAATCAGAACACTTACAGAGGTCTGATGGGTCACAAGCCAGGCCTCATGCCTGGTCCTTGGCCCCAAGTTTTCCCTTGCTCTGTAGGTCTGCCCTCATGGCAGAGAGCAGGAGAGAGGGGAGAACACCAGAATTCACAGCATCACAAAAACAAATCTGTCTTCAGAGCCAGACCACTCCAGACCTGACTTTGCTTCAGAGGGAAAGCAATTAAACTCACCCACTGCAGCCCTTCCACATGGAAAATGCTCTTTTTATTCAATTAACTTTCCTCTAACTAAGGTTAATAGTCCATGTGGTATCTGCCTCGGGGTTTCAGAGGCTTATGGCTAAACTGCCATCAGCACAGAGACAGGAAGAGACTGAAAAGACCAGGAAGAGCAGAGAGCTCACAAGTGGCAGACAACTGGCAAACACTGGCTAACGCTGCACTCGCTAGGAGTTCGAGGCTAAAGACTGCAGTGAAATGCAAGGACTACTACACTAAGTTTTTGCAGGACTTGCATTCCTTCAGAAGACCCAAAACTACCCAGAGGACAGCATGTCCCTAAATATCTTCCCAACCTTGTCCACAGTGGGGGGTTCCACATTAAAGTTAAGATTTCCACTAGCAATCTTCTAAATCATGAGCAATCCTCAACTACATGAAAATGCAGGACCACCAGGACAGCTCAACCTTTGCCTCTGACCATGTCAGCAAGAGGAGACCTAGTCATGTTTGCCCCTCATCAGTTCAGGGCTACAGCTGGGGAAGGGGCTACACACACCCACAGCCAACTACCCCAGTTAGATCAAACACTTTCTCGCAGGCTTCCACTACTTCAGCTCAGGAATGGCACCTGTAGAGCTCAGTGAGGAATCACAGAATGGTTTGAATTGGAAGATCATCTTTAAAGATCATCTAATCCAAACACCCTGCCACAGGCAGGGACACATTGTCCCCAGATCCGGTTGCTCAAAGCCCCATCCAACCTGACTTGAATGCTCCCAGTGATGCGTATCCACAACTTCTCTGGGCAATCTGTTCCAGTGTCTCACCATAAAAAAACTTCTTCCTTATGTCTGATCCAATTCTACACTCTTTCAGTTTAAAACTGTTGCCCCTTGTCATGTCACTACAGAACACTGTAGAAAGCTTCTCCTGATCATTTTTATAAGCTCTCTTTATATACTGAAAGGCCACAATAAGGTCTCCCTGAAGCCTTCTCTTCTCTAGGACCTTCTCTATCCTCAGAACCCGTTCTGGGCATCCCTCATCAGAAAGCTTCCTACAACAGTCCATCTTCATTTAAATGGGTTTTGTGGTCCAGATTATTTTTTATAGCAGGAGCCGGTTGTATGGTCCCTGCCTCCTCCCACTCTGCTTTCACCCTAGTTCTCCAGGAGAGAAAATGTCTTTGTAGAAGGTGTCCAGCAAAAACACACTACTTCAAAGAGCATATTAAATTGTAGGAACTAGATTAATTTTAACTGAAGTTGATATTCATGTTGTCTCTGCTAACAAGCCCCAGACAGCATCCGGTCCTGTCAACAGGCCTTCACTGTAATACCCCATAACACCTGAAGAAGCCTAACTTACACCACAACTGGCTTCTAAAGGGAGGCTCAAACCCAAAGTGTGCTTTTGGCCTTCTGGGATCATTGGTGACACCCAACAGTTAAGTAATGCTGGGCTCAGTTGCATCATAGCCCAGACACCCAACTGCTGCCCCATAAATACCAGGTGCATTTTATTACATAGTAACACACATAATAGAAGAAAGACAAGTCTTTAAAAGTATGGATCTTTTGACATTTCTCAGTAAAGCAAGGGATGATTAACACCGCCTCCCACTACCCTCCCCCCCCAACATGCTCTCTACCACCTCCATTCATATTGAAGCTTTAGTAATATAGTGTGGAAAAAAGCGATGTTTTCCATTTTATCTTGTCCTGCACAACTGTGGACAGGAGGGAAGACTCATCTGCTTGGCTCACCACCTTTTGGTACATCAGAACATCTTACTCAGCAATTAACGTCCAATCCAAACAACGGGGGCAGAGTTTCCAAGGTACCACTCAGCTACTTGAGATAAACACGACATTAAAAAGGGAGGAGGGGGGAAACTTGCAATAACTAGGCATACATAAATGACAGGTTTCCTTCCACCATCAAACAGCCATGGCCCTGGCCGTGCTGCCCTGCAGCCTCCTCATATCACACCTCACCTGCACAGCCCTGCCTCACCTCCTGGGCTACCAGGGGAGAGCACCCTGATCCTACAAAAACGCATAGCATGAAAAATGGTAATTAAGAGACTTATTAAGTGCACACACATACACTTTTTTTTTTGTGGTGGTTTGGGGGGTTTTATGGGTTTTCTGAGGGTTTTTTTGTTGTTGTTTTGGGTTTCTTGGTTTTGTTGGGGTTTTTTGGTGGTTTTTTTTTTAATATGTATATATATAGTACTAATCTCGTCATAATTCTCTTCTAGACTTCAAACCCATTTTGCTGCTAGAAGCGCAGGATACCGAATGCCCCTTCGGGAGGGGGCACCAAACCACCCGCCCATCCCGTGCCCTCTGGGACGCCGCCACCCTCCCACCCCGCAGCTCCGGGCCACCCTGGCCGCGCCAGGGAAGCGCTGGAAAGGGCGAAGGGAGCCCGCAGGTGCACTGCGGATCCCGACCCCCGCGGCAGCAGGAGGATGCGGGCAGGACAGACAGGGAGAGCCCGGCCCGCTCCCGCACAGCGGCGGAGCCGCCGCGGCGCCGACAGCTCCCCGGCATACACATGCACACACGCGCGCACACGCACACACGCGCGCACACACACACACACACAC
>VZRE01010061.1:18782-56167 GCA_013396775.1 Cephalopterus ornatus
GGAGCGCCGAGCAACTTTCCCCGGGGATGGACCCTCCGCCGGCCGGCGGGGCGGGGAGGGGAGGGAGGGGAGGGGAGGGAAAGGAAAGGAAAGGGAGGCCAGTCGGCGGGCTGGCCAGCCCAGAGGAGGAGGGTCTCCTCTCTGTGCCCGGCCCCAAATTCTGAGCCGGTCTTGGCAGACGGTTGTAAGCGAGTTTTTCTCCTCCAGGAGCGGTGCCGTGAGCCCAGGGACGTGCCCCTATCGTCAGGCACGTGAGGATAAGCATCCGCAGGGCTTCGACACTCCCGGCCCACCGAGCCAGGGGCGTCCTAGCCCCGTGCTCTGCAGGCTTGCTGGAACGGCGGCTTGCACCTGCCATAGAGCCCTCCCCAACCTTTATTTTTGGCTGCTCATAACTTTGGCATAAGTTCGTCTTTTAGTTCAGTCTAAAGGTGTGAAAGGCAAAATGTCATTTTGTTAATTTCAGCATGGCTTAGTGCGTTAATAGATCCTTTGGGTTGTTCGTGAAACTGGCTACAAACAATACTGTGACACTCAACCTTTTCAGAAATATGAGAGCAAAACAGTTGGGCTGTGAAAAGGCAAGAGATCTCTCATGGTTTAACTCTCTTATGTTTTCCTGTTGAAGTGACTCCTGGGAAATGTGTCAGATCCCATGGTGTAGCGATGCACGATGCACTTTTAAGTCAGAGAAGATAGAGCATCACTAGAAAGCAACCAGAGAGGTTTTTCAGAATGAGGATGAACTTTTAGGATCCACAGTTTTATAAAGTCAGCCTGCAGTCTCCAACTGCAGTGACTCTAGCCATAGAAAGTTTCCAAATTGTGAGTTTTATTTTCAAGGCTGAGAGATCTCCTGGGGGGTCACTCGTCGTCTTTCGAGGAAAAGTTGCAAAACTCAGCAAAAGGAGCCGGTGTTGCATTATGCTGCCGTTTTGATCTTCAGGCCTTTGTGTGATCTCTGCCAAGAGGAAAAAAAAACAATTGTCAGTGATTGCTGTGTTCGTCTTGAAGCAGGGTGCTGTTTAAGTCACCCTGCCTTTTTGTCAGAGTCCCAAGAAGTCTCATTAAGGATGAAAAATCCCAAAACATTAGGGATTTGCTGAAAGATGGACACTCCAACACCAAGATTTTGCCTGTCAACCTGGAATATCATGATCTGCAGATCAAGAGACTTTGTGACTCTGTCTTACCTCTTAATGGGACATGGTGTGACCTGTCCTGGGAGACTTCAAGTAGTGGTGGCACTGGGAGACTTGTGGCTTCCCTTCAACACCCCATAGAGCCCAGGGCTCCTGAATCCTACAGCTCCTTTCTCACCCACTGCCCTCTTTAGACCCACAAGTCCCTCTGTCAGGGCCACCAGCCCTTTACCACATGCTGGAGGGAGGAGACTGGGAAACATGCTTTCTCCCAGAGAGGAGAAGCTTCAGGCAAACAGGAGGAGGTATGGCAAAGCAAAAGCATGCCAGGGCAATGTTACCAAAGGCACAAAGATGGTGTTCTGCAAACCATGGTAGCTGTGGCAACTGCAAATCATTTTTGTGTCATTTGGTGCTGTGCATATTTCAGATTGGGAGATCAGTGCACTGTCCCTCCCTAGTTGTGTTGTCTTTATAACAAAGAAGTGGCTCTTCATATAGTCCACACTTTCCAATGCAGAATTATGGATTTCTTATAGTACTTGCCCCAAGTGGATGTACATTATAGTATCTTACCAAAGGCTACACATTTTCCCTGATTTTTAATTTGAGAATTCAAGTTTTCTAAGTATAAGCCTTTGTTCTTATCTTAATTTCATCTCACTATTTTGAGGCTCTTTCTGTGATTTAACAGTGTTAAACCTTTGTTCCAGTCTTTGCTTCTGAACTGTGGAACTGCCCAACTTGGTGTTATATGCAGAAGTTTGAAGTCAAAAGTCAACTCCACCATTCAAGTCACTAATTAAAGTAATCAATTGTACCAGACAGATCAGATCTCTTAATTTGATATACCTTCCTACTGACAGGAAAACATCCACTGCACCAGTTTGGGAATTGCTCTTTAATCATACACTCCTCTCATGTTAATAACCATTTGAGATCGATTTGCCTTTATAAGAGTGGTGTTCAAGGCAATGTCAAAAGCCCTACTGAAGTCAAAATATGTTTCATCTATTCCTTTCAGCACCTACTAAGTCAGTTATCTTGGGAAAGAAATAAATTAGGTTAGTTTGACATGATTTGTTATGGACAAATGCACAGTGCCTGCTTTTCATCACTTGGTTGCTTGCACACTAATTGCTGAACAGCTTGTTTCATTATCTTTCCACATAACAAATGGAGGTTGGCTGCTTTATAACACTTTGCTCAGACCCTTTGATAAAGATGGGTAGCCCATTTTCCCTTTTGATTACACCTGGATCTTGTTCTTGAAAGGCAGCATGTATTCTGGAAGAAAGAACTAGTCCCTGTAAGAGACAGTATGTTGATCCAGACAGACCATGGGTCTGGGTCAGTGGAAGTGGTTTGATATTCTTGTATGTGCTACAGTTCTCTGGCATCAAGAGCCAGCAGGGGCTGGATGCTCTCTGAAGAACAGGGAGCCGAGTGCCATAACACATCCAGCAGAGCAGGGACCTCACTGGCCAGGGCTCCATCCCACAGGATCAGAGCAAGGCAAGGAGGGCAGGCCTGGAGGTGGCAGCTGGAATCAAAAGGGAGTCCAGATTGGTGGATAAGTCCATGGCAATGGGATAGGTCTGAGATCAAGATGGGAACATAAGTTAGCCAGTCAGGTCTGGTAACAGCGATCAGGGACGGACACAGTCCTGTCATCAGCGGGCAAGTCCCTATAACAGTGAGGCTTGAGCTGTAGCTCAAGCATAGCCAAGCACTGGAACCTCACCTGAAATGCAGATCCCCCAGGAGGACAAGGTCTGCCCATGCTGAAGACTCCCTGCAGACCTGCCTTCAAGGTCACTAGAGGGAAGGGGGGCAGCCCTCAGCTGTCCTGTCTCTAGGTTGGCTGCAAACCCAGGGTGCCAGACCTCCAGGAAGGGGGATGATGCTCTTGGGGCCCTTGCCTCTGGCTGTGTGGAGGGCATGTATTTCTTAATAGGACCTGTTTTTCCAGTATAAACAAAGCCCAGGGTTGTGAGTGTCTCAGGGGAAGGAGGAACTGTGCTGAACCACAGGCTCACAAGAGTGTGGTTTTGAGTTGTTGTGGGTTTGGGTTTTTTTCCTCTATAGCACAAAGAAAATCTCATTGCTATTGGGGGAAAAAAAAAAACACAGAAAGAAATTACATTTCTCCTGGTAACTAGGGCTGCAAAAACATCCAGGATAGAGGAAAAATCTTAATGACAAAGGAATTCCCCAAATCATACTAGCTTAGAATGGGAAAGAGTATAAATGTATAACAAACCAAATTGTTTGGAAACCTAATGATTTTAAATCACTGTTGTTTGCATATGTAATCTCTGTCTTATGTAAGCTCCTCTGTGAGTTAATAGATGCTGTAGATGCTCAGCTGGCTTCTGCAGAGATAATGTCACATTTTCAGACTCTGTTGTAAATGCAGTGTGAAGGGCAACAAGAAGTGAAAGGTAGATAGGCTTTAAAGACATCTGATAGAACCCACTCTCACTTTTCTCATATGTGGCCTAAGTATTTGAAAATAGGCTGCTTGTATGAGAAGTGTCTCTGGCTTGTGCTATATTTGCTTGCATTAGGTATTTAACATTTATATTTGTTTGTAATTAGTAATAGCAGAAAGGTTTAAGAGGTTTAAAAGTGGATAATGTATTGTTGCAATTATGCCTTTATTGCTTTCTTCTTCAGTAGACCTTGTTCTTCAAGACAATTTGAAGCCATGTTAGGAGATAATTGCAGATGTGCCCTTGATTCATAGTTTTGGGTTCCAAATTTCCGAATAAACAGAGATTAATGAATCCAGTTCATTGCATTGTATGGATTTCTCTTCCCATAGGCTGAACCCCAATGCTCACTTTCAGGTTGCATGTGGTATCTATGCTGAGTGCCTAGATGGAAACTGAACTCTGGGTACAACCTCCACATTTTCAGCACTTCATCAGAGGCAATTGCTGGTAGTATTACTCTGTCACATTTTTCTTGTCTCATGATTTCAATGTTCTTTTTGTATCACGTGCAACACAATTCCTTCCCTCAATACATGAACGATTACCACCTGCACCTTCACGTGAATCTTTTTACAGTGATGTTGGTAAAGCCAGAATT
The DNA here is from genome assembly GCA_013396775.1 of Cephalopterus ornatus. NCBI lineage: Eukaryota > Metazoa > Chordata > Aves > Passeriformes > Cotingidae > Cephalopterus > Cephalopterus ornatus. Next base: position 23,021 of record VZRE01010061.1, read on the forward strand.
GCATTGATGAGGAACTTAAGCAACAGGAAATCTTGGTAAAAGAGAATTTTTCTTTTTAAGAAAGGAAAAAGTTTTGACTGAAACTCTGATAAACACTCTGCTTTCACTTTCCAGCTCCCACAGACAAAATATTATGCTCCTTCTCTAATATTAAATGTTAGTTCTAGCCCTTTAGAGTAATTCACATAATGTCTTCACCTACGTGTCAGGGAAGTGGAGGATCTGTGGAGTAAGTCTATAGGGAATATGTTGCGTCTATGTGTAAGTTAAATTACTTGTTTCAGAACTTCCAGTTGCTTTGTGTAAAGCAGAAACTCCTCGTGAGTAGGGACATACACACCTCCTCAGTGGCACAGCTAACGAAACAAGGGTCACTCTTTAATTTGATATCACCTTGATTTCATAGTTTGTGTGACATTGTGCTCTCACTCACTCATCGCAGGATCTGAAAGACATTTTCGCACCCAGAAATTCCCAAAGCTTCCTCAGAGGGACACTTAGAGATGGCTTGGGAGGGCATTTTGCAGCGAGGAGGGATATTAATGAAATTACCAAGTGCAAAAATCAAGGCGAGGAGAGATGGAAGACACGTGCAGTGACAATGCCCAGGAGCAGCTCACGTCGATTTCCCTGTGGAGCTGGCTGGAGCTGCCAAGGCACTGCCCGACTTCAAGGGGGCGGGGGCGACACCCCTCTGCAGCCCTGAGGGAGGGCGGGGGCAGAGGCTGCTTCCTCACGGAAAACCCGAGAGCAGGGGAACCCGGGGCCGGCGGCAGGAGCCCGGCCCGAGGGGCGGAGGGCGAAGGGCGAAGGGGAGGCCGCGCTCCTCCCTCGGGGCGGGGAGAACGGGGAATGAGGAACAGAACGGGCCCCGGCCGCCGCGCTGCTCCCGCCCCTTCTTCTGGGAGGCGATGTCGGTGCTGCGCGGGCCGCGGCCCCGCGCCGCCGGCAGGAAGGGCTCCAGGAAGGCGGCGGTGGCGGCTAAGCGGGACTGGGATGTAAGTGCTCCCTGCTCCCGGCGGCCTCGGCTGGGAGGAGGGCCGGGGAGCCTCCGTCACCACGGCTGGGGGAGGCCCCGGCGGCCACCGCCCTCGTAGGGGCTCGCCCGCGGGGATCCCGTGGGCTGCGTGTGGGTTTGGGCGGGCGGACACGCCGTGTGCGGGGGGACACGGCCCCGCTGGCTTCCATGGCCCTGCTGGATGCCAGGCCTCCTCCCTCTCCAGGGGGTAGAGCGCATCGGGGCTCGGTGGAGGTGCCGTTTGTGCTGGCTGGCTCCTGCCGGGGGTGGAATGCTCCGCGGCGCCATTGGGATGCACCGCTGAATGGTGTTATGTTGATTAAACTGTAATTTAGAAGTTGGGTTGTTGGTTGTTTTTTGTTTTTTTTTTAACGAAACTTAAAAACCAGTTTGTCCTCAGTTACGACTTTTGATGAATTCCCTGCTTCCTGTTCACAGAGTACCGTCCATGACTTGACAGTGCACCGTGCAACTCCCGAGGATATTGTAAGTTTGGTAGCAACCACCGCTCTTTCCCTGTAGCAAGGACATTTAACTGCCTGTCTGACATAAATAAGTGTTTACCACCCTTACAGGGATATTTTCCGTTTAATCTCCCTTTTAAGCTTTCTGAACATGTTGGCTCTTTAGTGTTAGTTTTTTGTGATATCAAGCATCCCCAGGTCTGTCAGTTGGTGTTTTTTGGTTTTCTGTTCCCATTGGGAAGCAGTAGCCATAGGTTTTGTTTCAGTGAACTGTATGCCCTCATAAAAGCATAAAAATGTAAATATATAAAAGCTCAGGTTGATATATATAAATATATAAAAACTTCAGGTTGAAGTTAAGTCTCTGCTGGAAGGACTGAAAGAAGTGCTTTATCTGAGGAATTTAACATTTATTTATACTAAACGATCTATTCATTCTTGATAGCACTAATTACCAGGATGGAATAGGCAGTATGAGCTATTGTTTGTTATAAATTTTGGCAGGGAAGTCAAGACAGATGGGCACAATAGCAGAGAGGCTTAATTCTATAAATGTTTGGCTTGATAGCTTCTAGAGACCTCAAATTTAATTTCTTTAATTTGGATTTAGACTATTATTTTTTTATATATCTCAGTGTTAGAAGAAGAGAGAGAATATCTGTGGTGACCCAACAGTGTTAAATCAGGAAAATGCATTATGTCTTTTTATGCACGTTATAGGTTGTAGTGTTTGGGTTTTGCCTCCCTTTCCAGCTGAGAAAACTTGCTGAGTCAGTGATGTAAGGCAGGTGGAAAGCGTGAGACTTTCCCCATTCACCTTTGGAGCTGCTCTAAGTTTGTCTGGTACCGATGGCATTCTACACTTGTGGATATTTATGAGGCTGTCATTGGTATCACCATGAAACTAACGTAAATAATATTCAGTGCGTGAAGGTTAAAATCAAGAGGAGCTTGTTAGCAATTAGCCTGCAAATTTTGCTTTAGATTGTCTCTTGATTTTGAAGTTGTTTCCTTTATGTTTGCCTAGCTGCGTCGCCGTGAGATACACAAATCAAAAAACAAAGCGCTGGCACACGTGGAACTGCAAGAGAAAGCACTGAACAGAAAATGGAAGAAGCAGAAGCAACTGGATGCTGATTCCTTGGAGAAAAGGAAATTGACTCTGATGCGTGAGGTGAGAGCTAAATCTGCACTCCAGCCTGCTGCAGGGGATTTGCAGCAGTATTGGGAAACTGCTCTTGCGCATAGGGCAACGTTTGCTCCTCTTGTGGGATAACCTGATGTCGTGTATGCAGACACTCTGTGCTGCACACATGCAATGATTGGAGCTATGACTGACAAGCTTGTCATCTGAGGATCGAAAAGCATTCTAAAGCACTCTGAAAATATATTACTTCATTTGCTTTTGAATATTGAACTGTAGCTGTAAATTTAAGCCTAGTCAACAGAGTGAGTAGCTCTGGAAAGGTATTTCAGTGGTAGATCTCCTTTTGTTTCACATGGCAGGTCACTCCTTGCCATATGTTATGAAAACTAATCTGAAAATTAGCTTTCAGACCTCTGTACTAGAACAAACTGAGAATTGTAGGTAAAGAATGATGATGACAATGATCGCCTAGCAGTTAAACACGATCTGGTCGTCCTATAAATGTGCAGTGGATTAACCATCACAAACCTCTTCTTTGTTTCATCTTTTGTGATTTTTCAGAAGTCTGTTTCTGATCTCTGAGAACAGTCAGCCATAGATAGAAACAAATCAAAGTACCTAGAACTGAAGGTCACCGCCTAGTTCCCTATTTGACCCCTGTTTCTCTGCGATCACAGTAGAATTTTTGTGTTAAGGATGTTGTGCTAATCAAGCCTCAAACTTTCATTTTGACTTTTGTTACTTTCATACTTTCCTGCCAAATGCATTTCAGCAGAGTATTCAAAAGACCTGTGGACTTCTGTATGAATTTCACTAATGTAATAGCAGGCTAGTTTCAGTAAGACTTCCACGCAAAAACAAATTATGTATCACAAAGATGGATTACACCACCCTCACTAAGATTCGGCTGGACTACCTATTATGTGGCTTTGTGAAACTCATGTTTAGGAAACAGTCTTCTATATTTGTTGGTGTTTTTAATTACAGTGCATAAATCTCAATTCCTCCTGAGTGACTTTACCTTCATAATTTAAAAAATTACTTTATTCAGTGTAGAGTGTGTCTACTTCTTAATCAGACAAAGATGCTTCCTGGTAGGAAGACAAAAGGAAATGATTCCAGGCAAGATGAAACCCGTCTGGCTGTTGCTGTTTGAAACACTGGCAGCTTCTTGTGTGTAGAGAAAAATAAAACAGATGGAAGAGAGTTAACATTTTGACCTGTCCCTAGTTTAAATCTTGTTAATTGCCAGGTCCTGTTGTTCAGAGTAACTGGGGGGACTCTGTGTCTCCCAGTGGAGCAGGATCACTGTGGATTATCTCCTTTTCTCTGTTACCTTGGTGATCTTCTTAGTTACTGCTGTGTGTAACTTCCTAAGCCCCTTGAATCCTGCTCAACTGCCAAAGACTCAGAGACAAAAGCTATGAAGTTGCTGCTACTAGTGTGGTTTCTATTGTAGGTTGAAGAGAAAGAGAGCAAAAGTTATAAAATGGATGAGCAAAATGTTATTATTTTGGTGATTTTTCTGCCTGGAAATCTGAATGAAAAAATAATGAGTTCACCTCTGTAACTGAGGGCTGTGAATGTGTAGGTACCACACTAATTGGTCCTGTAACAACTTATTTTTTAAATAATGTCAGTGTATTGCACCAAAGGGTGGTGGTGAACAGATTATTGTAGTGGGGAGATTTTAGGATTAGTCCATTTTATATATCTTTGATAACAATCTGAAACAGGAGCAAAAATGATTTGTAATAAAATTCGTAGGTGGTACCAAACTGGAACAAAGTACACCATTTGATGAATTTGTTGAGGGCATGTAAATGGGCCTAGAGGGGTTTACAAGCTGATATAATTTTTTCTTCTCATCACAAGCAAATGTGAGCTAACATACTTTGGGAGCAAAGCTCTAGAAATGTTCATAACATGTTCAGCAGGAGGGCGAAGCTTAGGAACCTGCTGATGCTGAAAAGGTTCTAATGTAGGGAGGCTGAAAACAAAGTAATCAGGGTAATTTTTCTCTGATTATACACATCAATTTAGTTTTAATTGCCTTAGGGAAAGGAATCACATAAACTCTTTCTTCCCTTTTTTCTTTCTATATTTTTTTCCTCTGCAGATCTGGCATAGCTTTGTCTAAAAGCCTGGATTGTTTTAATGTCAAGTGACTAAATGGAAAGACTAGATTTATTTAGTATCAGATGTGAAAACTGAATAGTGATCTGGAAAAGTAGATACATGAGATGATTGAAAGATGAATATTCACTGATTTGCTAAATGAATTATGAGGAGAAGTCTAATCTACTGCACAGTAATTCAAGCTCAAAAGACTAGAAAGGCATGGAAACCAGACATGCAGGGAAACTTCTTGACATAACAAAGTGCATTGTGAAATAGGGGTTTGGGGAGAAACAAGTGAAATGCCACTGCCTAGAATTTTTTGCATGAGGCTGAGTGTAAGCCAACAAACTTACCAATGGACTCTGAAAGAAACTCTGGAGATAATGACATGGAGTGCTCTGAAACTCTTGCAAAACAGTCCCTCTTATGACTCCTGGAGGAGAAAAAATTGTCACTCTGGTCTCAAATTTTGAGTAGGGGGGCATATGTGAGCCTGACTTTTTTATGGGATCTCCTAGAGTACTTGCAGTCTCCCTGGATCAATTTGATGAACCACAGTGAAGTGGTGGTCACTTACATATCTGGTCTCCTCTCTGGTGTTTAGGAATAACTACCTCCTCTGCAAGTTGTGGGATATAATTTGACTGGTTTTCTATTTCCAGCTTTGTGAATAAGTTGAGGAGTTAGTGAGGAGCTTTGAATTGTGTTCTGCTCACGAAGCCACATCCCCAGTCTGCTCCATTTGGCTCAGAGTAGCTGGATGTCTCTCGCGTTGCACTTCAAGACCTCTTTCCTTAGGACTCAGCTGTTGCCATGGACTTGAGTTACTGGGGGAGAGAGACTTGGAATACAGAACCTGTGTCTTGTGAGAAATGTGTGGAGGTTCCCAAAATGTCTTCCGGTGCCAGATGCAGTCAGCTGTATTTATGTCTGTTGAAACTTTTTGCGCGGTACATGGCTTAAGTTTTAGGTAGGATTTTCAGGAGTCAAGGCTGAATGAAACAAGTCTGCCTGAATTGCTTTGTTTCTAATGATCCATTTTTTGGGGTGTCAGATGTAGATAAGCCTTCTATGACTCAACAACACTGAGATCAAATGACTTGAGGATTTTTTTTTAATTGCCAGATATGTCTGTGTTTTGATAAGTGTGTCATAAACGCCCAGCTTCTTGTTTGTGTCAGGCTGGGAGGAGACGGGAGGAGGGAATGAAAGGATTGGCTCTAAAGAGAGAGTCAGTACTGATGGGGGCCCCAGATGTAATAACTGTTTAATTTTTCAGAAAAACAATTTGTGAATTCTAGTTACTCAGAATGAAGTATGGTGTTCTGATCCATCTTAATTAGGATCTAATTACACAGAACCAACATTGCAAACACTGTCTTGTCAGCTGTTCTCCCGGTAACTGTTAGAAGAACAGTACACCAAAAAAAAGGAAAAATCAATCTGCTCAGTGTGAAGTGTTTCCTTATACACTCTGATTTCAGATTCTGTCTGATCAATACCATTTGCAAGACGTATTGGATCAATCTGATCAGGTTATTGCTGTGGCAAAAGACTTGTTTGGGGATGCTCCTCGCACACGAACAGGTAGATCATCTCATCTGTATGTGGTAGTACTTTTAAGGTTATCTCCTTGCTTTTCATAAATAGTCTTCCTTTGCAGAGTATTCTTTCTAACTCATTTCATCTCATCTAATGCAGCACAATTTGTCCTGTTCATGTTGGATGAAACACAGATGAGGATAACACCTCCCATGGCAGGGTAGAGTGACACATGGATGGTTATTCCACTGTATTGGTCCACTGTGGAATTTCACATCCTGTAGTGTAAAACACCTCATACTCACCATTCGATAGCCAAGCTGTTGGCCTATGCTGAGCACCAGCTGGAACCACTGTAGTAGTTCTGGTTCTCATTGCTACATGGGCTGACTGCCTGCTCTTGGATATTGTTAGATTTATCCGCAATTGCTTATTGAAGCTTTTCCTTTTCTTAGCTTGGCTTGTGAATCCTTGTGCTGCTGGAAAGCAGGACAGTCTGTTTGCACATGAAATCTTAAACTTAAGGTTTTTTTCTCTGTAGGCTGCCATTCTCTTCTGTTCTTAATAACTGTTTCATCCTGCATGGTGCTTCTGCACAAGTGTATTTACACTGGTGAGGAGGACAAAAGCCCAGTTACATGGCCAAGTGTGTTAAGATAACTGTATGGTTGGTCTTTGGTGGTTGTTTAAAGCGACATAACATCCCTGGGACCCTTTTCGTGCAAAGTACAGGAACTTGCATTTCCATACAAAGTCTTGAGACGTGAGTAAAGACCAAGTCCTCTCTGTTCTTCCCTGTGTTATCTAATTCCTCTAGGTTTCCCTAATGTAACAATGGCTCCTAGCTGTGACCTAGAATCATCTCAAGGACCCATTGTACAAAAATGTGATCCTCCCAGTCAGCTTTCCATCCTTAGTGAATCTGTCATGGATTCCCAGGTAATGTATGTTTTGTTCCATACAAACCCTGTGGCTTTTTTGTTTGCACAAAGTAAGAATATTCAAAGGGAGAGTTTCCAAGCAGACCTAAACTGGGGTTTGTGTGTTTTATCCCGTGTTGATGACATTCACAGAAGAGGAAGTTAAACAGAGGTGAGTTTGTTTTGTGAGGCTCTGGGAATCACAATTTTTTTGATTTCTTAACCTTCGAATATGAGAAACAAACATCATAGGCCTTGTAGAAGCTCTCTCATAGTAGCATGCTCTCCCTTTTAAATTCTGGAATTGTTGGGAAGAGAACAAGGTAATTACAGTCTGAGAGAAGAACTCCTGTGTTACTTAACTAATTGCTACATTTCAAAACATGTCTCTGATTTACCAGTTATGTCTGCATATATGGGGACCAGTTCGCTCTGTAGCCTTGATTAGTCCTACAAGTTTAACTTTTAATACTTCCCCTTATTCTGCAATTATTCAGATTTGTTTAAAAAGTTTTTAAATTGTTTAAATTTCTTTAAAATTTCATTTAGATAGCCTCTGTGTTCTGTTTTCTTCTCATAACACAAGCTGTACACTGTGGTTTGAGAACAGGCATATGATGCTCCCAGAAAACAGCTCACTAATGGAAGTCTAAAAGGGCTTTGTGGGAGCAAAAGTGATGGTGTCATATTCTCATGATTCTCTACTCCTCTTTCCTACTATCCTTCACAAATATTCGTAATTTGAGTTGTAATACTTCTGTCATGTATTTTGGTGTGGTATTTGTTTCTGTGGGGTTTTGTTTGGTTTTTTTAATATGAGAATTAACTGCAGCATCTTTGGACGCTGTGCCACTGGATGCATCCTGCAGGATAGGCTGAAATTTTAAAAAGAAACGTGTGTTGATAGTTGTCTGGCAAGCTTCTGTGAGTTTTTCTTATGTGCCTATGAAAATCATAGTTAAAGGCAATCTGGTGAAACCTACACAGAAGTTCAGAAACCTGGTAGTTTGAGGAACCCTAATTCCAAATTTGGTTGCTTAAATTTTCATATAAATGTGGTCCACAGGATTGTATTTTGGTCTGGTTGCATTTCACATACAGAAGATAAATGTAATTTTGCAGGTCTCATTACAAGGTTGTTTACCTTGTAACAACTGGATGAAAGTTTACAAATTCTGTGATTTAAGTTGCTTTTTCCATGTTCTGCCTGCTGTATCTCTGTATTTGTTTTGATACAGTCTTTACAACTTTTATCCTCCAGTTTATGTGGTCTTTCTTATTTAATTTAAGTCATCCAAAGAAAATATTGGATAATAACTTGCTGAGTTATTTTCAGAGACAACCATCAGTATCAGTATTTCTTACGTGCTAAAGTGCCCCAAAATTTCCCGCAAAGGCGTGTGAATTTGGTTTTTTTGGTTTTTTTATTGTGTGTATTCTTCCTCAAATTTTGTTTTGGAGACTGAAACAAGTGTTTTTGTTTTTTCTTGAGACAATTCTTCAGAAGTTCCTTTTGTTTTCTTTGTTGTCTCCTGTAAGGCTCTTAATGAAGAGGAAGAGGAAGCATTATCAGAAGATGGACTCCCTAATTCTTTAGGTTTCAAATCCAGCATCAATTCTGACAGGTCAGTACAAATCCATCCATTCAGGTTTCTACCTTCTTATCACTCGAAATAGAGGGTGTTGCATGGGTATAGTTAAGTTGGCATTTCTGTTTCCCTTTGTCCTTCTTTCCTTATCTCAGATTTCTAGGAAAGGCCTTGTCATAACATTCAGGCTGGGAATGAACACGAGCAGGGAACTCACCTGAGCAGTTGCGGATAATTTTAGAAGCTCTATCTAGACTGAACATGCTCTTGTCCTGTTACAATTCACTGTTTTTGCTTGATTTCAATGTAGGCTACTTCGGTTGTTGAGACAAGAAAAATCCTCGGTGAATTCTCAGTTGTGGGCCGAAAAGCATATGAGAAAACCCACCTTATCACAGGAATCAAATGTGCCTTTGACTCCGACAACTGTTTCTCCATCACTGGATCAGTCAGGTTGGATTTGCCAAATCACAGCCTCTTGAGGGTTCAGAGGCTGTTCACAGGATCCTGTCAGGAATTCCTTTTCTGTATGGGGGTTGAGAGACAGAGATGTGTGCTAATTTGGCTCAGATGAATTTCCAGACTAAAAAGCTGGCCCTTCTGACTAAATTACTTAATAACATAAGTAAGTGTTTCACATGTGTATTTTTTGTTTTGTGTTAAATCAGCCCTCAATGCTACCAGTGTCATCAAGAGAACCCATTCAAGACTTCAGAATGAAGATGAAGAGACTGTAGACTCCACTGACAGCGTGAGACAAGTGCTGAACCCAAACTCCAGGAAACCAAAGCCAATTGCAGCAAAGAGTTCAGTACTTTTAAAAATAATATACCCTTTGGACCAAGGTCCTTAATGTCGTAAGAAAGTGTGGGTTGGAAGGGATCTTTGGAAGTCATCGCAGTGCTAATGCCAAAGTTTGATAAGGGGACTCTTGCGTCTTGGGGATATCTAAGGATGGACATTCCACAGCTCCTTGTCTAGTATATTCCCATGTGTTCTGCACATTCATTGACAAAGGCAAGCCCGTAGGAATCTGGGAACGTAAATATGGCCCTTTGATGCTATCCATTACCTTGCAGGTCGTGGAGTTCTCTCCTGTGTGGGGCTTTTCTACTTCTGATACAGCTTTGTGCTCTGTGCAGCACAGACTTGTGATGCATTTCAGTCTGCACATTCTACTCATGTTTGTGTGTGGGGACTGACCAAGATACAAGCTATAACGTGAAAGGATTGTTGTAAAAGACTGAATATGAGAAAGCAGCTTATTTTTCACTAGCAAATCGTTTCCATGCTTTTAACTAGGAAAGAGGAAAGTACAGACAGGTATCCAAGATGAAAGCAGCAGTCAGTCATACTTGAGAGGTACTAATGTCGTGGCAGAAAGTGTATTTTTTGATTATCTGAAAATTGCTGGAATGATTGGGGACATTCTTTGATGGTCCGTTTCAGCTTATGGCAAGAGAGGGCCTTTCCTTTGATTTACTTCAATAAACAGTGTAATTTCATTGGTACTGCAAAGCTTTCTATACAAGTTGAAATGCCAATGACACTTTTTTCCCCTCTCAGTGAATAGAAAGCAAGCTGCACAGAACTCTGCAAGACAGAGAAGAGATGGTTCTCCAGCTAATTTAAACCCCACTGACCTTCAGAGGGACAAGAAATCCAGCCTAGATGTTCTCAACAACATGATACATGAAGTGGAGCATGAATTGGAGGAATATGAGCGATGTACAGGTCGTGAGGTTCAAAAAAAAGAGGGGAGTGAAGGCCTCTCTGGGTTTACATTGTCACTGGTGAACGCTCTGTGTCGTTTGATGAGATACCTCAAAGAGGTGAGAAGACTTAGAATTCCTTCTGTAGAGTGAATGAAGAAGGGCATAAAGTTACTTTACAGATGTGAACTTTGGTCCCAATCATTTTACATTGACCTCTGATTTTTACTGCTTATTACTTGCTTTGCTTGCAATTAGGAATTAAAACTTTTAGTTTGTTAGAAACTGGTATCCGTATTGAAAATAGAGGAGTTAGTCTCTCAGTGTCTAATAGAAGAAAATACCAATTGAAATAATTTTAAATCTGTTATTTAAATATGTTCAGACTTGTAGCAAGATATTAACTACAGCCTTGTTTACAAATTCCTTGTCTGCCTTTGCCTCCCGAAAGCAACATTGTTGTCACTACAGCAGTGGACCCAAATCCCCAGTTTTCTTTGTGGATTTCCTTAGCTTTCTTTTTCTATCCATACCAGCAACTCTGCCTTAAAGCAAGAATGACCTGAAGGGCTCACTGTAGCAGTGCACAGCTGGGAATTAATGGAATTCCATAAGCACTACCTATAAGCCATATGGAACTTCTTTTTTAAAAAGAAAAAAAGGTGTGCTTTATTTCATCTGTAACCCGGAGCTATCAAGGTGCAGCAGTGTCTCACAGATTCATTTGGCCTATGTGACATTTTAAACTTGATTATGACAGTCCCTGCACTTTTTAATAGGTGCAACAGAGCGTGTTATCTAAATCCTAATGCTCTATTTCATAGCAAAGGTAATAGATCTCTAATGGCTGTGGAACTGTCTTATTTTGGTTCCTTTTCAGAATGTATAATATTTGGCAGGGGAAACCCACTTTATTTTAAAATCTTTTTCCCTGTGTTACTCTTTATTTAATCTGTATTGAAGAATTTACTTGGATTAAGTTCTGTCTTTGGAGCAAACGGTAAATAATCATTCTGAGAGTGAAAAGCAACTACCATCAGAGGATGGACTTTGGCTGAGAAAGTCATATGTTTTAAGAGAAGTTAACGATGCTTGCTCTCTGTTAAAATTGTAGCATCAAAGCAGGAAATTAAATTTGGTTCTTTTGCAGTTATAAGGAAGGATCTTGCAATTCCAACAGAATGTTTTCTGTTTATTAGGAATACGTCAAATTAATAGCCAGCAAATTTGTTTTACCAGTATAATTTCAGTTATAACCCTATTTAGGTTCTTTAGTTTGTTTTCCACAGAAATTAGTTATTCCTGAGCTTCAGACTTCTTCCAAAGCTACTCCCATATTTTTTATCACTTCTTGTTACTATTGCCCCATTCCAGAAGTTGATTATTGCTTGCAGAATTGTCTGCAACTCTCATGAATTTACTACCTAAATTCATAAGTAGCAATATGAAGAAGTCACTCAGGTTGGAAAATGTGGTTAATTATATGCAGACTTGCTTGAGATACAGTGTGCATTCATAATCTAAAGTGACTTTTCTGCTTTTCATGGAGGCTTAATTACAATTAGAATTTGTTGCGAAGAATCACAGCTTGGATATTTCCCAAGACCTGGTCCCTGTGATGTTAGACATAATTCAAGCACTTGTGTGCACCATCTATCTTGCCTAGTGTGAGGAGAGTTAGCAGATTCCAGTGACTGAATTATAAATGGCAGTGCATTTCAAGAAAATTACTTGGCAGGGGATATTTAAAAAGCCTCTGATTTTAGTTAAACAGCCAGTCTTCAAGAGGTTTCAAATCTTTGAGAGAGAGTGTGTTTCTCTTCTTCCAGTTTTGCTGCGGAAAAGCTGAATGCAGAAGGATTACAGTAAAGCATGTTGCTTAACGTATTCTCAAAATTATATTTAACAAGTAGGAAGAGAAACTTGAATTCCTGAATCTTTCACTGAAGTGTTTTTGTTAAGTGATTAAAAAATCAACAGCTACAAGAAGGTAGTAAATACAGAAGAGGCGAGAGAGAAGGGGGAAAAGGAACTTCTGAAGTGTTTCCAAAGCTATAAGAGATTCTTAAAGGGAAGTGAATAAACTTGACTTGGTTTCTAAATTAATTTTGGTGTCATCTGCCAAATGTTAGAAATGATCATTCCCTCCCCAATCCCGTTCTGCTAAGAGTGATGTTTCTTTGCCAGGCTCAGAGGGCAAAAAGAGTATGGGCATTTTGCCTGACTCTGAGATTCCCTGAATCTCTCTCTCGCTGCTGGTGCATGTTCTGGTGCAGTGTTAAAGCTTATGTGGTTAGAGCTACCCCTGGCAGAGGGCTGGTATGAAGATACTTCTTTCAGAGTGTGCCAGACACAAATCCTACCTGGTGGTGGTAAAAGTGCATGGTAAAAGTGTGTATTGTGTGCTGTCTTTGGTTTCTGAAAAGATAGGAACTTGTACAGGTTTTTTTCCATTTTCTGAATCAGCCTGCTTCACTTGGGTCAATACCAAAAAACCTGTTCTCTCTATCTGGAAGAGAAACAGAAAATGGATGGCTTGCCTCTGATATGGTTAAGGGAGGTATGTCTGCCTGTCTTTGTGTCTAGTAACAGTATCTGTGATTTTATTCTCAACAATATTTATGCATTTACTTTATGTGGGTGCAGAGATGTTTTGTCTTAATACTTTTTCCTTTGTTTTTTTCACTTCTGGTCCCAATGCCAGCAGAAAATAATTCAAGGTATGTTATAGGCAGCTCATGCTCTGATTTTTATCTGGCAGCAAAAAAGAATACATCAGTTGCTTTTTAGAGTCTCTTATATTTTGGAGATGGGAAGTATTTCTCTTATTCAGGGATTCCTTTGAGTAAGTGCAAGATCCATCTGGGGAAGGGCTCCATCTGCTAATTCCGATGTGTTTATGTGGATTTGTAGCTTTGTTTAGTTATGGTGGTTCAAAAAGTGGCAGTGATGTGTTCCATTTATCCGTTAAAAGTGGAAGGGACTCTTGTGTGTCTTGTACAGGAGACCAGGGTGCTACAGTGGTCTATCCTAGTAGATTATTAATATCTTTTGAGGGCAAGAAGTTCTTTACAGTAAGGTTGTTTGCCTGATGTTCATGTAGATTACTTAACAAATAAACTTTTTTTGTCCTCTTTAAAAAGATAACTTCTAGAGGGTTTCAATTATTTTTTCTCTGACGGGAAACATTGGAAAGCAAGTACTCTCTCCTTTATTTCATCAAATTTGTCTTCATTAACGAATAAGGAAAACTAAAGAATAGGCACAAGTAGCACGGGATACTGACAAGCATTAGCACACCTGGAGTTATTTGATTACTGGTGAAGATTCGGTGGCTTGAGAAATTGTATCTGTGCAGAGAGATAACGGCTGTAGCTACAGCCTGTGAAAGTTGTAAAGGCAGGAGAACGAGGATGCGTAGAATTCTGTACAGTGTTCTGGAGTAACAAAATAAAAACAGTAAGCTCTCTGACAGTTCTCAGGCCCTGACAATTGGGTTTTGTCATGAAAGTAATGAAGTCAATTTAGCAATAGTGGGAAGAGCTGTTACAGTTTGATGTCATATTGCCTCATTCCTGTTTTCAAGTGCGAGTTCATAGTAGGTTTTTAACTTTTTCTCCCTCTTTAGACTGAAATGCAACTTCATGAGAAAGAGGTGATGAGGCAGCAGCAGGAGGAGATGTTGAATGAACACAGAGAACTGATTGATGCTCTGACTGCTGAAGTACTTCTAGTGAGGGAAGAAAACATTACTATGCAGGTACTGAGCCCTCCTCGCTCCTTACCCATCAGGATTACTTTGATAGAATTCTCAGTTCTGTTCCAAATATGGGCTGAGATGCATTGTCTCATGTTCTAGAGATTTTAACAATAAACAGAAAAAAATTACAAAATTGAAAGAGGAGCTTGAGAATTATGATAGGTGCGGGGAAGGAATGTTTGGAAGGTCGTTAGTTTATTTAACTTCAAGGCCTGAGAAAGTGAAACTGAGTTTTCCTTTATCAGTGTAAAAGCTTAAGCATCTTCCTTCACACTTCCATGCTCTTAACTGCTGGAGCAATAGAGTAGACTAGATGTAATACTATGTTTTATTTTTTTCGCTTTTCAGTGGAGGTAGATTTATCAATGGTTACATTTGGAAATGAAGCGATTGAGCAACCTCACATAGGAATTGGTTGCATGAGTTAGGGAAAGGGAAAACAAATAATTTATAAACAAGAAACATGGAGACAATATTATTTAATACCTCATTGGAATGTTACAGAACCATGCAGTGTTTTTAAGAGCCCAAGTTACTTCTCAGGGCTGCTTGTGGTATATGATTTTCTAAATCGTATTACTAGAATACAAATTTCTGTATTTCTGTTTTCCTTTCTCCTTTAGAAGAAGCTTCAGCAGTACATGACAGTAACAGATGAAAAGCTGTTGTCTCTCACACAAGCATTTAAAGGCCTCCCTTTGGTAGAACCTGAAAGAGAACAAAGCTCTAAACATTTTGGAATTGCAAGAAAAGGTCCAGCAAACAGCCAAGGTGTGTATATGCATGTGTGAAGGATGAAACAGGAGTTGTGGCTAGTTTATCCCCATGGTGGAAAATCTGCTATTTAATTGATGTCTGCTTGCATAAATACCTCTTGCATGAGCGTGAATCTCACTTCAGTAAATCCATATGCCATGGATTCTGCTGTGAGCACAAGCACAAAAGGAGGGGAGTAGCCTTCCTCATTAAGCTGGTTTACAAAGTCAGATTTGTTCTGAGGGTTTTAAAAAAAACCCCTAGGCAACCAAAGAAACCAAACCCAACAGAATCAGGATGTTGCCTTCCTGTTGCCGAGGCAGCCTGGCAGTGAGAGATTGGTTCTTCCATAAGGCACCGGAGGTCGCTGTGGAACAAAACAGCAGCTCCTGAGGCCCAGAAACAATCAGGCAGAGGTCTGTGACTTGGTGTTTGTGACATTATGGGAGAGGTGAGTGACCAGCTGAGTGATATGGAGACTGGCTGAGCTCAGCCAGTAGCATTGATGGCCAAACTAACCAAACATGATTCATCTTGTACTTTTAACCTTCTTTCACCACGGTGTTTTCTCCCAACTGTTTTCCTGATCAGTTGTTTAAATGAATTGGTTTTGCCATCAAGGTCAGTAAATCCTTGCTTAATCCCAAGATTCCTCAGAGCTATTTGTATTTCATAGTTAAATGTTGGGTTTGTGGATGTCTTTACAGCTAAAAACTTTCTTTCTGGAAGAATTTTCTTCTCAGGAAGAAGCCACGTGCAAGATCCCTTCTTTTTTTTTTGTGATTGACCCAGGCTTTGTAAAATCAAGTAAAAAGAAATCACACCCCAAAATATAAAATCCAAATTGTCAGAAAAGCACCCCTCATTAAAAAAGCAAACAAAACCCCCAAACAAAAACAAGCAACCAACCAAAATAATACCCCAAAACCAACCAAACAAAAAACAAAACAAAAATAAACATTCCCATTCAACACTTCTGCAGGACTAGAATTTACAAATCTTCTTACTTGGCTCTCAGGAAAAGGCATCTTCTGGGAGGAAAGCTTTCTAAAGTTACAATAATACTTCTTCCTCCTCCTCCTTGAGAAGGAGATCTCTTGAACCCTTAATGCATCTGTCTGGATGTGAAACATTTGAGCTAGGTACTTTTAGCACAGAAAACATTTGTAAGCTAACACAGGTCTTCTCTGGAGAGGGGAAAGGAAGGTGAGAGGGAAGTGGGAGAGATACTTCAGAAATGCAGTTCCATACAGTGAAGCAGAGCAGGAGGACCTTGTTTCTTGTCAGGGTCATTGAATAGTGGGTGGCAGGTTTTAAATTTAAATTCTGAGTAAAGTAAACCACAAGCAGTTTTTTATGCAAGCAGCCTCTTCTGACTCTTTGTCTTTGAAGGGTGCTTTTTGCCTTTTGTATTTTTGGGATCAGATATGTTCTCCTTAATTTCCCACTGACTTCTCTTATTGGAACAAATGTCCTGAACAAAATTGTGAAGGGAGAATATAAAAATGGCATCAACAGAGCAGTGGTATAGATATATTAAAATTACTATGGTCTCTCAGCTCGCTACAACTTGAATTTCATGCTTTTCATTATGTGCCTCTGGTATGTTCAAAATAGATGGCAACATAGACACAAACTAGTTGTAGTTAAATACAGGAGAATAACTTCTGGAGGTTTTTTTATTGAAGAGATGTCTCATTTGAATACAATTGTAAAAAATCATCAAAGAGCTTGAAAAAGCCTTGAATTGTTTTCTACTCCACCATTGTTGCCATCAAATTTGTAATATGGGGCATTAGGACAAGTGTGTAGGTCTTCTTGTCTCAAGAGAATGTCACCAAATGCACCTCAAATACCTGTTCTTCACAGAACAGGTCTTGAACATGAGTTGCAAACAGATCTCATACTAATATCCTGAGGTTGTGAGGCTTCATATAAGAGCTTTTCTTGCTCTTATGGCCAGTAAAGATTTGTAATACGCTTGAGTGAAATAATTCTGTATCTGGGGATCAGAAGTATGTTAGGAGTGTGTGTGAAACGTATCCTAGTCTTGTCTTTTCAGATATCTAAGTTTATTACTGAGATTTTTCCCTATGTTGCTATTGCACTAAATCTATTTTTTTCCAGTTTTTTGTTCATTTGTTTGTTTAACTTTTATCCCTGCTTTGTCTTTTTCTTTAGAAAAACCTGATGTGACCTATTCTGAGCCCAGGACTGATACAGGCAAGAGGGAAAATATGCTGAAATTTCCACAGGAAGAACTTCCTTTCAAATTTCCCACGGGGCCGGGTGCCTCACATGGTGTGGGATCTGATAGAAACCTGGCAGCTCACATCTTCCAGCCAGCCGTGCTGTTGTCACCCCCACAGCAGAAGAGCAGTCAGGAATTGTCTTCCCTGCAGAACGGTGAGATCCCTCTGGTTGCAGTAGTAGACTTCAGAGTCTGTAAGAGTCTGTATGCTTGGGCACATTGGTCCCACAGCTGGAATTTCTGACTGCTGCACGCATATACGCATTTCTTTTCTTACTGTGCCCATTGCTAGATACCCTTCAGGCTGTTTCCCATCTATGGTCAGCAGTCCTGTCAGTGGCAATTCAGACTGACACTTATTTTGTACTGGTTTTGATTGTCACTTTTCTGTATGGCTGCTGTGGCTCTTTGTCAGTGATGGACAGCACATCATCTCAGATTTCCATCTGCCAATAGTATTAATCCAGCCTCCATCACAAATAATGGTGGCACCACTGAAGCCTGGAAATTCACTTCTTCTGCAGCCCATGTTGCAGACAAACCAGGATGTCTGTAGGCTGTGTACTCCTGCTTGGAGCCAATCTTCCCAGCAAAGGTTTTTTTAGAAGGCTTTGGGGGCAGGTTTCCATCATTGGGTTTCACTTAATACATGAGAAATGTTTGAGGAAGTTTGGGGTGAAATTATGTGGTGCCAGATAACCAGATAGTTCCGTCTTGTGTCAAGTATCCATAGGCTTTGGGATTTCGTAGATTGGTAGCTCAGTTCCAGTTGTTGGGCGGAAGAACGTTCATCAGGAGTGATTAGGGAAGGTATTTCTTACTTAAACTTCTTGAAGTGAGCAGAAAGGAGGACCCTTTGTGACTCTCAAAATTAGCTGTTTCCTCCTACGACTGTCACTGTAAACTGGAAGTTTATACCTGGTTCAGCCATTTAGTGGGTTGCTGTGCTGTGAGGAGGTACCTAATAAATCTGGAGGAAGTGAAATAAAAGTCTTATTCTACAAAGCAATGTCTTTTTTTAGTGTCATTGAGAGCTGTCAGATGTTGTCTATCATTTGAAACAAGAATATAAAACTGTATTCCTAGACTTCTCCACAGTTTAGCTGTGTGATAAATATATTGTTACTCTTTCAAGAGTGACACTGAACAGGTCAACAAATGTTAAACTGAGTGTTTCTTTATGTTAAATGATTCATAAAACACACTTGAGTATAAATTTTTAAATGTCGTTCTCTGCTCAAGAGGCAAAAACTATAGCTTGGGAAGGAATGGGCTATTTGGTATATAAAGCACAGAAAATCAGGTTTTGATCACAAAATTCAACTTGGACTTAGCATGTAGCAGCTGACAGTGCTGTAACTTATTTAGTCACATCTGTGTGGTGTATTATCTCTTTGCTGATGATGACCACAAAAAATGCCTAACTACTTTTGCTGGCCCCACTGCTTCCCCTTTTTAGGGGCTGAATACATATCTAGTTTATTATTATGACAAAATGTTTTATTATCCTGAAAAATTTGGAAACAATCCAATATAAATACCAGAGTTAAGGTAACTGGATTTTGGAAAATGGAGGACTAACTAAGAAATAGTATTTGATCTGTCAGCTAAGAAATTCAAAACAATTTATTTTCTCGTCACTGACTTCTCTCTCAGTCTCTAATTAAGTCGTTTAAATGTAAGGCTGTTTGCAATAGGAGATACTGAACCTGGTGAGTTCTTGCAGCAGGATGTTGCATGAAGTGGTTTTGATCAGTAAGGTAACACCATTCAGGGTAGATGTTACAATTCAATTTCCCTCTTGATTGTTTAATGCTATGTTGCAACAAAGTCACTGTTAGTTTCTTCAGTGAGGATCACGTGCCTCTGTCCTTATGTTCCTCTATTTCTTGCTCATAGTGTTTACAGCCATTTCTCAGTCTCCTGAAAACACTGAAAGAGAACCATGCAAGGAAAGGAGCTTACCTTCCTCCCTGAAGGCTCAGAGCACCACTGAGGAAAACTGTCTCATCTCTCGAAGGCAACCGATTCCTTCTGCAGACAAAGGCTTGGAGGGTTCCCACAAGAAAATCAATCTGTCCTGTCCAGGTGACACCAGAAAAAACAGCACAGCTGAAAAGTTATTTCAAAGTGATGATCTGCTGGGGCAGATAGCTGAGCTCACACGGCAGAATGCTCTAATTAAAGCTCAACTGAGCAAATTCAGAGGTGCCTCGGGAGACACAAGTGACTGCCCAAATCAGCCAGACCCGATAAAAAATGCAGATCCTAGTCCAGACTCTTCACAAAGACAGGTGAGAATTTAACAGAAGGGGAAGGCTGAATCCCCTTTCTGCTGATCTGCTTTCCCATGGCTTACTGGCACTGTTATGTCTCTCCTCTTGTCGGTTGTTATTCTTTTCATTTGTTTGCTTGGAGACTTGTGATTTTTATCATTCCCTAGGGAGATCAACAGTAGGTTTCTCACCTTAGCCTTTGTTATATATGAGTGCTGAAAAGCGTGCAGCACATTTATAGGTTTAGGATAAGGTAATGCTGCAAAAAGAGGTGTGGTCGCAACGTGATCAGATACTGTTCTTGTAGCTTAGATAATATTAAGAATGAAAGCACTGCACCAACTCACAGGTTATTGTCAAGCTTTGAAGATGCATATTTAAATCCATATCATACACCTCTTTTGCTACTGTGATCCAGACGCCCATGAGATTAAAGTTAGTGCAGGTACATCTCTTGCAAATACTTGATTACAGTGTATGTACTTGTAGGGTCTGTCTTGTCAGTCCTGTTCTGTGAAAATCCCAAAATCTCTGGGAAAGAGAGACCTTGAAGGCTTCAGTTCACATTGAGAAACCTGCAACTAAGCAGTTATTCAGTGACACGCAAGTGAGTGGAGTTAACATCAGAGAAACATCCTTGCACTTGCTTCTGTCTTTACATTTGTTCATCCCAGTGGCTGATTGGTTGTTCAATTAAGGATCCTAAAGACTTTAAATTTCCTCATGTAAACTTACGCTGAGGGTGTTGTCACTTTCCACATTGTTTGTGTAATATTTAGTCAGTATTTAGTTGTACAAGACCATGTAAACTTTTAGAAGGTGGTGTTTCTGTGGAAGCAATTAGTGAGGGGGAGGTGAAAAGGTCAAAGCAGGTAAAAACACAGCTTAAAGATGACTTCCAGGACACTTCTGCTAGAAACCTGCTTTTGCTTCCCCATACCCTCCTGAATATGTGTCTCTGATTAAGTATTTTCTTAACTAGGTTAATTGCTGGATGGTTGGTGGGATTTTTTTGGGATTTGTTTTTCTTATTTCTTAAATTATATGGACAATAGATTTTTCATAGGAGGTGCTATATAATTAGTTCACTTTCAGTTTGAAAATTAATGCATAGAAGTACTTGAAATATATTGCATGTTCTCCTTGGTGGTGCAAATTGTCAGTTTTTCACTGGAAGTAACTATCCCATTATCCAAGTAGACTCATCTCATGGTATCGAAGAGCTTGGAGGAAAGAATAGCAGAGCTGAATCGCCAGAGTACAGAAGCACGTGATAAACTGCTGCAGTTAATAGACCAGCAAAAATTAGCTGCTGCTGATATAGTCCCTTCAATGCTGTCTCCTGTTCTTCCCCCATCCCTGAATTATACTGGTGAGTACCCAGCTTCAGGGGAAACAAAAGCTAGTAAGGCAATGCTTTTCTCCTTTTGAGAGTTTTGTGTCCTTATCTTACTGGATGAGTGGTTGTGGTCAGCAGTACACTTGCTGTCAATGACTGCGTGGTGCAAACATTCCTTACTTCAGAGAGCTTCGAACATGAAAGCTAGACCTCTCCTAAAGTTAGTTTCTTAGTAATTAGTCTTCTGGAAGTATTTTGTTTCACAGTAAATCTGTTCTTTGCTATGTTCTTGTCTGAAGAGCAGTTGCTATGTTTGGATATTGGGAGGAGTGTCTTCACAGAAAGGGTTGTCAACTATTGGAATGGGCTGCCCAGGAAGGTGATGGAGTCACTGTTTCTGGACATCTTTAAGGAAAGACTGGGCATGCCACTCAGTGCCATGGCTTAGTTGGCATGTTGGTGTTCGATCATAGGTTGGACTTGATGATCTGAGAGGTCTTTTCCAACTTAGTTGATTCTGTGATAGTCACTGGTGGACAGCACTAGGCTTTTAATCAGTCTTCCATCATGCAGAGTCTTTTATAAAAAAAGACCAAAGTATTTACATCAGGCTTCTGAAAACCTTGGCAAAGTGGTTATCCAGTTTTCAACCACGTTTTAGTTTTTGGTCCTTTGGATGCTCTTTCCATCAGACTACCTTGCTCAGTCACTGCCAGTGATGTTTTATTTCTGGTCTGTATATTCTATGCAATTGTGAAGAGGTATGTGATGCCCCTTCCCTCAGTGGGAAGGTGAAATGAATGTTGTCCAATTTTGCTGTGTTCTCATCAGAATCAAGCTATTATTTATTGCCTAGAAAATGAAAGGAGGACAGTTGAAGTGTCTGTTCCCGTGGCAGTTGGTGTGGACAGCCCCAAGGATAATGGGGATTCCTCTGCCAGTATGACCAGTATAAGAAGGTAAAAGTTAACCCTTCACTATTTCACTTTTGTAGTGTCTTGATTACCCATGCAGGAGAAATTGAACACAGTGGGAAAATTGCTGTGTTTTATTTTGGCTTCATGGATTTTCTGTGATTTTTCACATTAAACTGGAAGTAGGACAAAGGTCCAATAGTTTTTTCACAACTTCCATTGTTTGTATTTAAAATATCTAACATGACACAATACAGATGATGTGGCCTGTTGAAGATTATTGATGAGGAATCCTAACTCATGATCTGAGATATGATTCTAATAGTCATTTCTATTTTTAAACTCCTTCAGTCTCATTTTGAATATCCCCAGGTCTGTAGGAGACTCCAGCAAACCTTGTTCACCCCCAAGTGCCATGTCAGAAAGTGTGAAGTTAACTTCTGTCAGCCAAAGACCAAAGGTGAGACTGAAATCTTCAGCCAGAAAATCTGATTATGCTGTCATATAAGTAGTACAGTCTGGTAATCCAGTCATAGATCTGCTTATATGCCTGAAAGCAACCGTGAGGACATATTAATAACCTATCTTCTGGTGTCCAAAATAACCTAAATTAGGAGTGATAAAGAGAAACAAAGGGTCCAAGACTCCCTATTCTGACAGCAAAGTGTACATCACCAGAAGGGAAATTGGGAATTCTTAAGGTAGATGTGGCTTAAACTCGGTGTCTGAAGTAGGTGGTGTGACTCCCTCCATGGTGCTGACGGCAGACAACAATCATACTTGCTGGCTAGCAAGTCTGTGGGAAACTTATGATATTTAAATTTTAACTGATTTCTTCTTTTGCAGGTAGAAAAGCAAAAAGAAGAAGGATGGTTTGCACTGTCTATGCACATTATGTAAAGGAAGCTGCACCTAAGTCCTTTATTTTTTTAATTTTTTATTTTTATGAACCTCAGTTGAATCATAATAATCCCCCTCTCCAGATGTACAGTTCAACTCTGAAGTGCTTTTGTGTCAGTGCCATTAGTATGGAAAGGTCAGTATGCTTACTGTATTTGTGCCACAAAAAGTGCTGCAGGAAGTCCTGGGAATGAGGTTCCGAATGGGACACGCTGCTGTGACCTTACACCTTTTCACCAAATACACTTTTCACCAGATTGTAAACTCAGGCTGCTGTAGCATTATAAGTCAGCACCTGACACCTGTGTTAGGTACGCTGAAGGCAGGAGGCTTTAGTAATTGTATGTGAAACCTTCTGGGGCATTAATTTGCACAAGATATGGAGATGAAGAAGTCCAGAAAAACTGAGGAAATGTGCTTGGTATTCAAAAGGAACCTGGAGATTAGGAAGCCAGTCTGTTTCTGATGGATAAGAATTTGCATCAGAAAGAATTTGTTCCTTCTCTGGTTTACAGTTGCTCTAAAAACCTGTGTTTTCTATGCAGTTAAGATTACATCTGGACTTGAGGATTGCTTTTCAAAAATCTTATTTAATATTTTTGTAAATATAAAGTGACAATTTGAAGTTGAAATCAGAATCTTTATTTGCTAGGTACTGAAGTATGTGCTCTTTGATACAATAGAAAACTGATTTATACAACTGTATTAAGCTGGTTTGCTATGTGTGTATATAATATTCTAATGACCATGGTTTTATATTGGTTTTATTTGACTTTTTAAAGTAGTCATTATTTTATTAGTAATGATTAACAATAAAACTTCTGATTGTGAGAAAATGCTCCTTTGTTTGTTTCTTACCTTGTTGTAAACCTGGACAAAAACATTTATAATGGAGATTTTTAAAATGAAAATAATCTGCAAGTCTAGGAAAGAAAATATCTGCAAGTCTCAAAAACAGATTTGTGGCAAAATTGTTTGAATGTTTTTCTTTTTTTAGCTGTTAAATTTACGCCTAAAGATATTGACAGGGTTGGGCATTAAAAGGGGACAGCCCCTGTCCTTTCAATCATTACAGTTTGAGGAGAATTAAGAAAATACACTTTTTTTTTTCCGTAAAGGGGTTATTGTTTAAGCAGACTTAGAAAATCTAAAAAATGTGGGATTCAGATGAGGACCTGTTCAGATATTCACTGACACTTCCACAGTTTATTTTTCCAGGGTTTGGTAAGTGAAGAAGGTTCATATTTCTGTATTTTGTGAAATAACACACTGTTTAACTGTTGAGGGATGAAATCCCTCAACTCATGCAGAGGCAGGAATGCTGAAGTTGGGATGGGACTACATAACCATAGTACCCACAGTTTAATCCTGTTTCTTCTGCTAATGGTTGCTAAAAATGCTCCATAATAATTTAGTCTCAGATTGCCTTTTAGAATACAGGATTGGAATTAGTCTTTTGAGTCATCTAGTTTCTTCAACTTGGAAGCCTCTAGGTGGGAGAGACACTCCCACTCAGGTGTCTCTGGTCACCCTCCACAGCCCCTGACTGGGGGTGAGCAGCTTTCTGTGGTGCAGGTTGGGGTCACATGGTGTTCCATGGCTAAAAACGAGCTGCCTCTCAGATGCCATGGAAGTGTGTTTGCTGGAATGCTGAAGGCTCATGTGAAGCTGAAGGAAGTGTCTGAGGAACTTACTGCATGTTTTTTTGGTTGGTTGTTGTTTTTTTGTTGTGGGGGTTTTTTTGTTTGTTTGTTTGGGGTTTTTTGGTTTTTTTGGTGGGTTTTTTTTCTCGTCTGTTCCAGACCAAGCAATAAACTTCAGATATCACTAGAAGTAAGAAATCTGATTTTTCATATCACATGTAGGAGAAAGTTTTAGGGCTTCATTTGCTTTTTGTTTTTCAGTTGTGATAAATCATATAAAGGCTTGCATAATCTGGTGCTTTCTCAGTGCAGAGTGTTTCATTGCCAATGACTTTCTGATTTTGCAAGATAAAGCACTTTACTGCCTTACTTCCTTTTTTCCCCAGGCCTTTCGTGTTCTTTCTTTTTGTCTTAAATGTCAGCAGAAGGACCTTTAGACACAGACCAGGATAAACACAGTAGTGTGTAGGTAAAGAGAAGAACTGCAGCCTTTGTTTTCTCTCATATTCCTATTTTATCAGGGGTACCATACAGGAATTGATTTCACTTTGAAAATATTTCCCTTGGAAAGCATGAGCAAGTTTCCTGTACATATTTTGATTACAAAATTCTAAGCTAAAAACTTAATGGCAAGTAGTTTCTTTATATTTTTGTAAATGGGAAAAATCAAAGGGTTTTTCTTGGTTTTTCAGGTGTTTCCTCTTTCATAGTCATTAATTCTTCTGCAGTTACATGAAGTAAACTGTGCAATGTGTTGCCTTGTTTGGGTTTAATCTTGGTTTTGAAATATTAAATGGTTGATAAATAGCTAAGGGTAAGGAGCAGAGAGATGAAGCCCAGAAGAGATCTTGCTTTCTGTCTGTAAGCTTATACTTGCTTGTTCCAGTTTCTAGAGGCAAACTGAAAATTCTGTAGGTCTGACCCTTTAATGTTTGGTTTATGTTAGACTTTAGGAGCACAGACAAAGTCCATAAGGTCTTTTTAAACAGAAGAATATCAAATAAGATTTTTTTCCCTCTGAAGCTTTAGCTATTCCAAACTGCCAGCTCCATAAAGAAGGCAATCTGGCATTCTGGGTTCATGTTGTCTTGGTGGGTGTTGAGATGGCCACCCCTAACAATAGTGATGTAGCCCTACAGGTCTAAGGTGACAGGGACACTTTAACTGGAAACAAAGAGGCTTCTCTTATAGCCTGAAGAACCTCTGCAATGATAACTTTCCACGCTTTTTCTGAGACTGAAATTTTTGATATTGCAATGAGTTTAAATGCCTGCTGTTAATTAAGTCCCGTGGTATGTCAGTGCCTTGCTTTTGCCAAAGTTTGGCAAGTTTTTTGCAACTTGTTTCTTTAAGAACACGGGATATAAGGAGTTTTATGTAATAAGGGAAACTTCAGGAACACAGTTTTATCTCCTCCTGAGAGGTGGAATTCAGTGTCTGGATATCCAGCTCAGCTGTGATGTAACACATGTTGATTTGCAGTGTCTGTAGTATAAGATGCAGCTATTACAGTGGAATACCTGCATGTGATCCTGAGGGCTAACATGCTGCTTTTTGATGAACATGGGGTTCCCACAGCATCTGGAAGGACAGAAGATTATTCTTTCTTATTTAAACAGCTCTTTTATTAAGCCACTTATTGTCAGGCCTTTCCTGCTGGGTGGGTCAGCCATTTATCATCAGGCCTTCTTCCATGTTTCCTAGTCCCGACACCACACTGCCTCAGCCGTGGGCTGGTCTCAGAGATACGGTGCCCCCAGGGCTGTGAATGACGTGCCCCTGAGTGGATGCAAGACAGAGGAGTCCTGGGACACCTCTGCTTTTTAGAAGCACAAGTTTTAATCAAAAATCCTCACGTTCACATTTCTGCTGTTTAGCTGAGCACACCCGAACCTGACAGCTGCCTTGGAAGTGGTCCTGTCTTGGCAGGATTCACAAGGGTCCTGTTCTTGTATCTTCCTTTCTGTGGCCTTTTGAATGTAGGGGTGCTAATGGGAGGAGGGGCTTTGCATAATGTGAAAGTAGAACCCAGAAGTCTCTGAAAAGAATCTCTTTTCTGTGCTAATGATGGACAGATAGAAGTATTAATATATGTTTTCCTTGTATTTCAGTTCTTAAACATCTAAGTAAGTTCATTGCCTCAGGAGTGTTTCTTCTGAGCACAGAAAAAATAAATGTGATTCTCACTCTTCACTTCATACCCAACTAGTCCTCCAGGCAAGTAAGAAGGCATGGGGCAGGCAGGAAAAGGCAGCACATGGAACAAGTGCCTGGCTCCAGGTTACAGCCAAGGTTGGCAGTAGCCTTCATTCTCTGCAGAGAAGTGGACCTCTAGTTCTGAGTAGGGTGGAGCTGAAGAGCTGCCAGGGCTTCTCCCCTTGCCCCTGGCTGTGGAGTATAGTTACTTCATCATTAATCACAATTAGTCATAACCTCTGGTATAACCCTATCTTCTGAGAGCTGCTGGGTGCAACACAGAGATGGCACCAAAGAGGAAAAGGGCAAGTGCCTCTTTTCAGCCCAGTGAGTTTGCCAGGCACAGTTTCAGCAGCAGTTTGAAAAGCAAAGAGACCTTTGTCTCTGAGTGCCATCTGTGCCTCTTCTGTGCCCTTCTGCACAGCAGCTGGGTGAGGTTCTGAGGTAAGAATAAGGAGTAAGGTGCTTAGGATGAGCTGTCTTGGAGTTAGAGAGGGGTCCAAGGCAGCCTAAATCCTTGCTGGGACACCTGAGTAAAAATCTGAATATGCTTTTTTTCCTCCTTCACCTTTTTCTTTTTTTTTCTAGCCAACAAATTATCGAGGAGTGGGTACAAGGTGCTAGGCACAGGAAAGGAGCTGGGCGTGTGAGGGAAGAGGAGCCTGGGGCAAGTCAAGGAAACAGGAGAGCTATGCTGAGTGCAGATGTGTGCTTACCAGCTCAAGCTTTGCTCTGGGAACAAATGTGATAAGCAGGCTGGTCTGTACCTGTCTGAAACAAAATGTTGGCTCTCATTAGACTCACAGGGAGTTAGTCTTCCTGCAACCCTGTTGCAGTTTCCTTCAGACAGATTTTATATGTCTTTATATACATACATATATATGTATATGCATAAAAAATATGTTTTTCAAGTCTCATACTGGCCACAAACCTCATCTCAGTGAACTCCCTGCTCTCGCTGCCCTGCAGCAAGGCCAGGTTTTTTCTAGTACTGCAGGGAAAGTCCTGTTCTGACACCCTCTGTGCACACATGGAGATTGTGCTAAGCCTGTGGGGCCATGGGGCAGGTGCTGCAGGCAGGGATGTTGTACTGGTGTTGGGATGCTGTTTCTAGTGACCCCACCAGAAGTCTCTTCCAACTCAGGGTATTCTATGATCTTTTGCATGTAGAAAATCACAGCCTTTCAGATCACTTTCCTGCCTCAAATATGGTGGAAGGGGAGGTCAAAAAACATTGGTCGCCTGATATCACAAAGAACTCATTTCTTTAGAAAAACTGGCTTGAAAAAAAAATCGAGTTTCATTTTCTCTTCAGAAAATGTAGGCAGGATTTAGGAGAGATTAAAGAGAATATATATAGCAGCAGAAAGCTGAAAGTGGCAGCAGGTGGCTGGAAAGCTGCAGGGAAGAGGTGAAAGCAAGAATATCTGGTCAGAAGCCATAGCAAGGGCAAGTCTGCACAAAGCCAGTGTTGATGGGTGGTTTAGCTGCAGCTGCTTTTGTCTTCAAAGAACTGTGCCAGCTGAAAGGGGTATTGCTTGACCACTTCAGATTCTGTTTCCTGTCACAAACCTAGAGGACAAGAGAGACCCACCCATCTCCGTTGCTGCTTTCTTTCTGTGTTTCATATGTTACCACATCTCCATACTGTATCTGCTTCTAGTTTGCTATTTCAGAGTTAAGCCAAGCACCTGTGTGTGATAAGTGTGTCAGTGAGGGACAGGTTTAGTTTGCCAGCTGTGCTGTTTTGCTGCCTTCTTCCTTCACCTTTCTCAGGTCACACTGCAGTGGCTGGAGTCCTACTGGAGCATGGGTTTGGTGTGTGACAGCAACAGCTTATGGAAATGTACTTTGGAGTCCAGCATGAAAATGGAGAGATGTGGGCTAACGTTAAATGAAGTGCATTGAGTTTGTGTAGTTTCATCCCTGAAGCTCAACACAACCCTGAAGAGAAAAAGCTACTAGCAAATTCAAAAGAGAAAGTGTGTATGTGCGAAGGGAGTTGTTTGGTAGTGAAGGTCTTTCTCTGAAGGGTGTAGAAAGTCTGAGAGAGATCCCAGGGCAGAAGTTCTCCCTCTCTGTCCCAAGTGGTGTCCGAAAGCAGGGGATCAGTGTTGTCCTCCTGCAGCTGTCACATTCCCCCGTGACATCAGCTTGCAGAAATTTTGTCATGTGAGGCTTGGCCTGGGGCAATATTACTTGTGTGTGCTCTGGGCCCAGCAAAAACAAAGGTCAACTGGCACCTCCTTTTAAAACCTTCACGGTTTTAAACTAACAGAGAAGAGATTTAGATTAGATGTTAGGAAGAAATTCTTTACTCAGAGGGTAGTGAGTTGCTGGAACAGGTTGCCCAGGGAACTTGTGGATGCCGTATCTCTGGAAGTGTCCAAGGCCAGGCTGGATGGGGCTCTGAGCAACCTGGTCTACTGGAAGCTGTCCCTGCTTGCAGCAGTGGGGTTGGAATTTAAGATCCCTTCTAATCCAGGCCATTGTGTGATTCTGTGAAAACCTGGAGCCATGGGAGGGTCTCTTTCACAGAGAGCACATTAATGGCATCTGTTATACTTTATACCCATGAGCCTGTTACAGATATAAACTCACTTCACACCTTGTGCTGAGGGGTGGGCTTGGATGAGCACCTACATATGGAGGGAGACAGAGAGAGGCAACCCTTCTGTCTCACCTGGCCTCACAACCACACTGTGCAGCTAATGAGGGCAGCTGGGCTGGGCACGGTATCCTTGTCGGATGGACCCCCAGCACTGTGGACATCCCTGTGATGTGGGAAATTCCCAGGCCCTCACTGGCTTCAAGTGAGGTAAGGACAGGTAGGTGCTCATGCTCTAGGAGGCCTTGGCTGCATCCCAGGCTGGATGCAGAAAGGGAGGGCTGGGGATGACAGCAGCCTCTGTGCCTCGGTAAATAGTCTGGTAATAATAGACTCTTGGACAAGAAGCTGAAAGAACAGTACTGAAATGCTCCTCCCACCAGTCGAACGCCACATAATTTTAAACGCATGTTTAGCTGAATGAGGAGGAGACTCTGCCTAAACTGGGAGATGTTTGTAAATCCTTTGTTGGATTTTCCAGATGAGGTTTATGTAAATGGGAAGAGCTGTTGGCTGGGTGGCTGAGCACAACACAAAACAGTTTGCATGGAAACAAGCAAGGATGTGTCAAGTACTCCCAGACCAAGACTGGCAGCTCTGCCAAGTTCAGACAAGTCTCTAAAACACAGTAGTTCCCAGGGCTGACAAATTCACAGTAAAGTTGGACTTGTTGGTCAACAGGAAAGCAGCCAATTGTCTGTTCCACTTCTCTTTTCTTTGTAAACTCCCCAAATAAGCCATTTCCCACATTCCTCTGGCTGCTGTTAACCTAGGCCATAGCACTTTGACAGGTTCTCAGTTTTCTGTCTGAGTCATCCCAGACTTTTCTGCAAGTTCAGGGCCTGCAGGTCTGCTCCTGCCTGTCCTGTTTACTAATGACTTCGGCTTCACCACTTTTTCAGTATGTTTCTTATGGCAAGATATCCAGAAACAACTCCCTAAAATTAGCAGACTAAATAGGGACAGGGAAGCATGAGGTATCCCACTCCAAATGTAATAAATGGACTATACCCGCACTACTCACAAAGAGTTTAGGAAGGAAATTATGCTTTCAAGATTTTTTTGTACATGCTATAAAAAGTTTCACCAGCAAAATATAAATGGGAAAGCAGCATAAAACTTTCCCTAGAACAGGCTAATTAGCAAATACAATAGAAATATTAGTCAGAAGTCCTTGAAGAGAAGGGAGAAGGAAACCATCAGATCTTCCAGGTCTCTGTGTAATGATCTAGTGCTTAATGATAGGAAATGAGAAGCAGATAAACAGGAAAAAGAGGAAGGAGCTGGCAGGGAAGGTGAGGTAGGGAAAGAACAGATCCCATGTCAACTAGACTCTGGGAGGCTCTGATAGACATCCTTAACAATAGGAGCAGGAAAACGAGTTCAAAGAGGACTTCATTTCAAGTAAATCTTGGGTCAAATGAGGGTAATTAGCCATTCATCAATTCCCACGAAATGTGGCAAAAGGAAAATATTATTCCTTACTGTAATTTTAATGATACACAATGTTTCATTTTTGTAACTATGCTCCTTTATTGCCCTTCACTGTTTACAAATTCAGACTTTTTCTTTTTTTTATCCTTACATTTTTTCCAGTTACAAAGCAACCTCTGAATAATCCAAGACAGGAGAGGGTCTCCCAATCCAGTTCTTGCAGTGCTTTGCAGACCAATATGCTTAACTGAAGTTATTCACAGAGCTCCAGTTTACGTGGCCACAATTTAGGATGTAGTGGCATAGGGGCTTCCTCCACTGACTGGGAATAGCCAAGAAAGCAGTATCATGGGGAAAGTAACCAAAATGAATCACGAGTTTCTACTAACGCAGCTCCTGTTTTGCAGGTCGCTGGGTTAGCTTTTTGGTTGGTTTTTTTCCCTGCATTTCTGCTTCTCAGTTCTTCCTCTGAGTTTCACAGAGCTCTCATGATGATTCTCTCCAGCCCATTTCACTACAACTCCCTCTAGTAATTCAGAGGTTGCTACTGCCTTGCGCTAATAACTTGTAAATAAGTTACTCAGTGGTGATCTGCCCTTGTGCTCCCACCTTATCAATCTCTGGGCAGATGATTGGATCAGATCAGCTGGGCTGGATCCTCAGATTTCCTCTGGCATTGCCAGGCATGGCTTATTTCACCATCTCTGTGCAGTGATGCAATGCTGCCGTTCTCTAGGTCGCTCGCCTTTTCTGCATGAAGGTGACGTTATGATTCTTCTCCTGTTTTCTTCCCACACCCACGCTTGCAGGGTCATTTGCTGTTCCTTCCACCAACATGATTAAAAGAACCAGTCTTTTCTCTTTGCCACAATATTTAAAATTGTTATCAAGTCCTCTTGTCTCACAATTATGGCAGCTTTTATTCTCTCTAACCTCTGCAGCAACCACTGCACTCACTAAGAGTTAATCTGAAGGAGGCTGTTATAACATCTTTATTTTTTTGATTGGCTTTGAGGTCGAGACCTAAAACTCTGATCTTGTATTACAACATAGAAGACATACAAATGTTTGAGTGTATCACATGTAGAAGACCATATCTGTGTCAAGCCATTGGACATCACAGGGGTGTTAACATAGGTTAACATCCCTGTGTTACAGATTAAGTATTTGCTTATATATATAAGTGTTATATACAAATATTCTTTTCCTGCTGATGTGTAAATGTTCGCAGCAGTCCTAAACAAACAAAACAAAAATCAAACAAAACAACAACAACAAAACAAGCCCTGACTGGAGATCTCCCTTGTTGTTGATTTTTGACTTCGGGAACTTAAAATCCAGAAGTCTTAAATGATGTTCTTATCACACTGGTATTTGAAAAAGCCAGGATGGACAGATAATCACAGAACCCCAGAATCCATTAGGTTGGAAAAGATCCCTGAGACCACTGAGTCCAAGCTATGACTGAACACCACCATGTCAACTAGACCATGGTTCCAAGTGCCATGCCCAGTCTTTCCTTAAACACCTCCAGGGACAGTGATTCCACCACCTCCCCAGGCAGTCCATTCCAATGTCTAATCACTGTTTCTGTGAAGAAATTCTCCCCAATGTCCAACCCAAACCTCCTCTGGTGCACCTTAAGACTATATTAGACTGTAAGATACTGATGGTCCGGGGCAAACTAATGGAGAGGCTGGCACAAAGTTCAGTCATGAATGTGAATGTGGCACACTATAGGAATGTCATTGGTGCTAGGCAACGTGGTTTTATAGAAAAGACTACTGCTTTGTAGGAGACAAAAAAAAAATCTTTATTTGAAGAGCTTAAAAATCCAACTGATAAAAGCATTTGTGTTGATAACAAAGTCCAAGGAGCTTCATGCAGGACTTCACTGATGGTCAGATTTCAAAGCCTGCCTTTTACAGCACTCATAATCCCCAGGCATAGTGAATCAAGACAGACATCAGCTAGTCCTGGTGGGCAGTTGGGGGGAAGCCTGGCCACCTTGCACTGTTTCTACTGAAGTTTCGCCAACGTCGCTTAGCTGATCGGCAAGCTCACCACTGATCCCAAGGGAAAACGACCAAGGCCTGAAGGCATCCAGCAGGACGGGAAAAAAGGCTGCAGAGGCCAGTCAGGCGGGGAACCTGGAAGTTCTGAGCTGGAAGAAGTGGAAACACACCATCTACCCGCGTTGCGGTGGGAAGGGGCCGTTTCCCACGCAACAGTCTGAGACAAGAGCGGCGGTGCCTAAGCACGGGAGCAGCGGGCCAGGAGAACCCTCCCGGGCGAGAAGGACAAGGACAAAGCGGTCCTCAGATCGCCCCTGCCCGCCTCGTCCGGAGGAGGAGCCGCGGGCGGGGCGGCGGCGGAATGCCCCGGCAGCCCCCGCCCCTCGCACCGCGGCCCCGGTGCCCCTCGCAGGGGCGGGCACGACCCCGTCGGGGGCGGCGCGGGGCGTTCCCGCGGGATGCTCGGGGGAGCGTCGACGCGGAGCCCGGCGGTGGCTGCCGGCATGTCGGGGCCGCGCTGCCCGCAGTGCGCCCAGCCCTGG
>VZRE01010061.1:56224-100866 GCA_013396775.1 Cephalopterus ornatus
GCCGGAGGGGGAGCCGGGGGGCGCCGCCCGCCCCGTGCTGTGCCCGGTGTGCGACGCCGAGGTGTCGCTGCCGCCCGGGGGCGTGGGGCAGCTCACCCCCGACTGCCTGGCCGGGAGCCGAGCCGGGGCGGCCGCGGGATGCGACCTGTGCGCCGACGGGGCGGCGGCCGGGCGGTGCCTCACCTGCGGGGTCCGCCTCTGCCCCTTCTGCTGCCGCGCACACAGGTGAGGGGCGGCGGGGACACCTGGGCACCGGGAGCGCGGGGGCGGCGCAGTGGGCAGGGCCCGTGCAGAGCCAGAGCGGCGAACCGGCGAATCCCAGTTCGGTCAGTCCTCGGCGGGTTGTTCTTACCCACCACCTCCTCCCCGAGGATGCGCTGTACTCGGGCGGGGACCGGCAAGCTGCTAGCGTAGAATCGTAGAATATCCGGAGTTGGAAGGGGCCTGTGAGGATCATCGTGTCCATCATCTGGCCTTGCACAGCACAGCCCCAAGAATCACACTATGTGCCTGAGAGCATTGCCTAGACTTCTTGAACTTCGTGGGAGTAGGCCCATCAGACCTATCATTGGATCAAGGGTTGGACTTGATCTCAGAGGTCCTTTCCAACCTGGCTGATTCTATGATTAAGTCCAAAATCAGGCTATCCTTTGCCCATGGTGGTGTCCACATGCTCCTTTGCATCTCAGTTTAGTATTACTGGGCTCCAGGGAGATTGATGGGGCTCCGGCAGGGGTGGGTATGGGCAGAGTACTTAGCAGGACAAAAGCTTCATGTGTTGTGCGGTCCCACTTTGGAGAAGGCACATCTTCCAAGGGAAAACAGGGAAGTTAAGCTGCTGGTCTGCCTCCCTCCACCTCCAGAACAATTTACTGCAGTTATATGTAAAGGCACCCTTAGACAAAGTGAAAGGAGGTAAGTGGAAGCTGTGTCTACTGTGGTTAGTATCTGCTGATGATCGACCCCCATGTTTGCCTGTTAGGTGGTGTAGGAATTGTTGTAGGGAGAAGAGGTGACTGCTACAGAGCTAGGAACTGAAGAGGAGGCTGCTGCAGTGGCCTGTAAGCTGGGCAGAGGACAGGCAACACTGTAGAACAAAACTGATAGGAAGCCTGCATGGCCTTCTGAAGCGAGGTGACAGGCAAGGTCAGAAAAACATCCAGCAACGGGGAAGCCTCAGCCTGGGTTAATCAGCTCAGCCTATTCCCTCCACTTTTGCTGTTTCTTTCCACTTGATTAGGAAATTGTTAGCCCAGAAAGAACAGAAACATAGTCCTGTCTGCCCTGCCCCCCTGCAGATACTGATGCCTTCGGGTAAAATAGCTTAGACTCCAAGTTACCTTTTCACTGGGAGTGTAATTTTCAGCATACCATTCTGATTAGCTAATGCCTCATACCTCATGCAAGCTGCTGAAGAGTGATAAACCAGACCTCGAATAGCAGCCTGCTGCACTGACAGGAGTAACTGCAGAAGGGATAAAGCGGTAGAAAATTTGTCCCCATGATCCACTTTGTACAGGGTTTACTGCTATAATTTTTTTTCTTCCCACTCGCATCTACAGACTTGCACTTGATTTAGCTGATGTCAGACTAGAACAAGGGCTGAGGAAAACCATTTTGAAATTATTTCCTGGTGTGTGGGGAAGGTTTCTGTGCATCTGAGTGCCATGGTTGTGCTCCTTGAGATAAGTGAGAGAGATCTTAGGCTGAAGTCAGGGAAGTGTGAATTTGAAGGTTGTAACGCTAGAAAGGCTTTGAAAATGTGCTGGACCCAGGGGAGATTAGTGTCAAGCAAAAGGAGTAGCGTAAGGGCTGTGTTCTGCCCTGTGATAAGGTTGCCAAAGCAACTCTGTAGAGCTTGGTCCTTGGAGTACTTTGCTTATGGCCTGGAGCTCCCTTTGCAACTGCCACAACTCATTAGTGCGGGACACAAGGAAGGAGAGAAGGGTTTTATATCCTGCTCAATAACTAGCTCCCAGTGCCCAAAATAGCATACAGTGGAAATATTCTGGTGCTGCCTTGTGACATGGTGGATGTCTGGGTTATAGCAGCTTCTTTGTGTCCTATCCTTGGTCTACGCTAAACAGGACCTCACCTGGTGGCCAGAAGGAAATGGAATTTGACTTTTGGAATATTAAATGTTTTACTGTTAAACTGTCTTCTGGCAGTGGCCTGAACTGGATTTTCCCTCTGAGGGATATTAGAGCTCACTTGCCTTAGCAAATTTAAGGCTAGTGAAAATCCCTGGGCTGATGGCTGAGGAGCGTGATACCTCCTGTTCCTCACCAAAAATGACTGCTGGTGAGTGATTCTCTTTCAAGACATCTACTGCCAGCTCTCACTTTGCAGTGCTCACCACCCTCCAGCTGCCTTTGACACAGCAGGCTCTGGGCATTGTGACTATCCCACTTCTGTCAGGCTCCATCCATCAACCAAGTAAATTAGCAGCCTGACAGCCCATTTTCACCAGCCCATGTGTGGTCGTGGTGGGACACACGATTCTTGTATCTGAAAACAGTGCTGACCATGCTGTCAGGGAGGCTCAGGGAGAGCAGCCCTTAAAGAGCTGCTTGCAGATGATACCCTCTTTTGTGTGGATCCTTGTCCTCAGGAGAGCATAAGTCCTTCAGTGGAGACAGGATGGAGCAGTGCATACTATGACTTGCGGCCTGTACAGAATGGCATTTGCAAAGGATCTCAGTGTTTGCATTTTGTACCCAACATGCATAAAGTGATTTATGATTGCTCCCTTTTAGGAGACAGAAGAAGACAGCTTCTCATGCTGTGACGGAGCTGGAGAACACCAAGGATTGCAACCAGGCCTGGAAGCCTCTCCTGTGCCCTTCCCATCCCACAGAAGAGCTAAGGCTGTTCTGCGAGCAGTGTGACCAGCCGGTATGCCAGGAGTGCGTGTTAGGCAGACACCGCCAGCACCCCTATGACTTCACCAGCAGTGTCATCCACAGGCATGGGGATGCCCTGAGAAAGCTGCTCAAGAACACCCAGCAGCACATGGACACCCTGGAGGATGTGCTGAGCCAGATTGATAACGTGGGCAGTGCCGTCCGCAGCCGCGCAGAGGCTGTGGCCACAGAGATCTGTTTGTTTGCCAGTGGCTATGTGAGAGCGATTGAAGAGCACCGGGACCGGCTGCTGAAGCAGCTGGAGGACTTGAAGGTGCAGAAGGAAAACCTGCTGCACTTGCAGAAGGCTCAGCTGCAGCAGCTGCTGCTGGACATGAGGACAGGCGTGGAGTTCACAGAGCACTTGCTGATGAGCGGCTCCGATCTGGAGATCCTCATCACCAAAGGGGTGGTGTCAAGCCGTCTGACAAAGCTGAACAGCGTTGCTTACAGCACCCACCCCAGCGTGGATGACAGGATCCAGTTCTCTCCCCAGGAGAGGGCAGGGCAGTGTTGTGGCTATGAAGTTTTTGGGGCCGTTCTGAATAAAGTAGTTGATCCAGCCAGATGTACCCTGCATGGGGAAGGTAATGGGATGCTGTGTAGCAGCTGAATGGAAGTGCACCACTCCCTGAAGTCACCTCTCTGTTCTCCTAACCCACATGGTGTGCAGCTTTAAGGCACTGTTGGCTCCTTGCTATCCAGGCATTAACTAGGGGCAGAGGTAGAGCCCTACCAGAGTTTGCATTGCTTGCCTATGGGAGCTGTGCTGGGGAGGGAGCCAGACAGTTTTTCTCATCCAGATGTACAGAGCATGCTGGAACTGCCCTCCGCACCATCACTGACCTCAGTGGGACTAAGGTGCAAGAAGAGGAACCCTAGGCCAAAGACCACAGTTCATTCAGGGGATGGGAATGGCACCTGCAATAGCAGGACGTGCCCAAGCTGTTCTGAAGCATGAGCCCCGGCAGATCCCCTCTGTGGCTAAGTGAGTAGGTTCATTCCCATTACAGCTTCTGCTGAGATTGCCGTGGAAATAATTGGCATCAATGGTTTCATGGCTATTTTCTTAGTAAGGACTTTGTAGTAGAGCCAGCAAACAGATAATGTTCAGACCAGCCCACAGAGTGCAGCCGGCTCTGGTCAGTAATGGCCTGTGCAGGGCAGATGAGACAGACTCAGGGGTCATTTGATCCCTTCCATGCCCAGCTTTAAGTGTTGGGGTCTCTGGGGCTCCACACTGCACAGTGGGGCTATTCCTCCTCCCTCTGTGTTGTATGGTGCATCTTGAGACCTCCTGGGAAAGTGCCAGCTGGGCTAAGAGTGACAGGCCGGAGGGTCACCCTGGTCCATACAGACCTCTGGGCTAAACCTGCTAAACATCTCTCAGTGGCTGTGGCTTCCACTCTCCTGATACCCAGTCATATATTGACTTTTCCCTGTGAGTGAGAGGAGCTGTACACCTCAGAAGCCAAGTCCTGTTTGTGTTCTGATGGGGCTGCAACACTGCAAAATTGGTGGGTGGTGGGAGTCATGGCTAATCTGAATCCTTTCTGGTCCTGTTTCTCTGCCTTGCAGATCTTCACAGTGCCCATCAGAACCAGCGGACTGGCTTTACCCTGCTCTGCAATGACACCATGGGGGAGCGGATGGGGCAAGGAGGAGAGGCTGTGAGGGTCACCATCACCCACAAGGACAAGAGAAACTGGTGGGCATTTCACCCAAGGACTCCCTGGTCACTGGGTTTGCCTTTCTTCTTCCCTTGCCCTGGCTCCCTCCTTACTTAGGCGGGTGGGAGGTTGTGCTTTAGAGTGTGGGTCAGAATCTGTAGAGGAAAAGGCGCTACTCTTCTTCCCAGACGTATAGCAGTGCTTCCTACTGGTTGTATTCAGCTGTGTGGAGCTTGACAGATTTGTACTGAGTCTTTGAGTGATTTGGGCTTCTTAAAGGATCCAGGTCTGCCAGAATGAGTTGTTACTCCTTCTCACTCCTACCAGCAGACACCCAGGGATCCTGCTTTTGTTAACACCTAATAAGCATAAATCATCACAACTGCTGACTGGCTGTCCCAAGTCAGACAGACAGTTTACCAAGCTCAGGAGCCTCTGACATTTGATGGAAGTGCCTAGTTCATGTTCTGGAGAAAATATCTGTGTTGTGACTTTGCCCTTTTTACCATAGTTGTAAGCATTAAGTACTTTAACATGTTTGGAGGTTTTCTAGTAAAAGCAGGAAAGACTGCACTTGAGCTCATGTTTCCACAATGAAAATGACAAAAAATATCTATTCCGTTTTATAGTAGCTGGAACTTGTTCCAGGAAGGCTGTTGGTGGGATGACCTGATTAAAAAAAAGGGACAGGATGCTAAAACTCCTTGTTATGGGGGAGTGTTGACAAGGCACACAGAAGCAGTGCTGGCTGCCCAGATGCTTATCAATAGAGCATCGTTGTTCAGGAATATTCCAATGTACCTTCCTTCCTTAAGTGCACATAGAACGTAGGAAGGCGTGCACATGAGTGTGAATTTCACTTGGTAGGGTAGAGGTCGCTGTGGCCACATTAACGCAATTTCTTGCTCTTGAGTGTATGCAGTTGCTACATCCGTTGCTGAAAGCTGTCTGGCTTTGGTTTGAGGCATAACAGCTGCAGAGGAGTGTGAAGTATCACCACACAGTTCATGGCAGGAAATTATGTAGGCAGCTGTATTGATGCGAAATGGTGGGGGGTGGGGAATACAGATTATAAACTGTCATGTCCTGGGGCCCAAGAGAGTAATTAGTGGAGATTAGCAAAAACACCTTTCTCTGTGAAGAGCTGCCTGATAATTGTCTGTGGAAAGCTCTTTCCTTCTCTATGTGGAGCAAGCAGTCAGTCCTCAAGTAACTAGCTGATGCTTTCCTCCTGGCACTCTGTTCACAAGGATTTCTTTTGAAACCCAATAAGCTTCACTGTGAAAAGGGGAGAGTTTACCAGCAGGGACCTAGAACGCCTCTGAGCGTTGAAGAGAAGAGTGGGGTCAGCGTAGCTGGGACAGTGGTTAAAGTGATTCAAACATGTCCTGTTATATCCTGTCTTCTTAGTGAGTTTTTCTGGAGGTAACTGCTTGCTGAAGCTGTGAATTTACCCCATTTCTGCAGACTCTTATCTGATGGGATAATCTGACCAGCAAGTGTGCTGTATGTCATCTGCCTTTTCAGTGTGCTACAAATCCTTGCAGCACAGCTAGCTTTGTGTGACTTCCTTTGTATGGTTGTTGCAGCTTCTAGTAGCAGATGTGTGTAAAAGCCACTCAGTGCTTGAGCATGGCTCATGTATCCTTTCAAACTTGCTTGAGACCTGCAGCTGCTGAATGAAGAGCTGACTGCAAATCTAGGCCAGAATGTGGTTCACATTTAGAGCAATTCTCTGCCAGTCACTGACTTCTTGGACTTCTCTCTGTTTGCAGTGCAGTCAAGCCAACAGTGTGTGATAATGGTGATGGGACCTACTGTATTTCCTACAGCCCTGAGGAGCCAGGCTTGTATGCTGTCTGCGTTTGTGTGAAAGGGCAACATGTACAGGTAGCATTTCTTGTTTCTCTTGCACTACTTCTTCTTTACCTTTTCTAAGTATTTGCTTTAAATCTTTCTAAGCATTACCTCTACTACATAGCAGTTTAAGACTGGGCTTAGTGATCTGTGACTGACAGGATCACCCAGCTGGTGTTTGAAAATGCAGTCACAACAATTGGTAGCATCCAGTGCAGCAGTCTCTCTGTTTGCTTGTCCACTGCAGGGCTCTCCGTTCGCTCTGATGGTGAAGCACAAGTTCCGTGAGCACCAAGGTGTGTTCCACTGCTGCACGTTCTGCTCGAGTGGAGGGCAGAAAGCTGCTCGCTGTGCCTGTGGTGGGACCATGCCAGGTGGGTGCTCAGCTTTCCCCACTCTGCTGGGATCTGGAGGATTTGTTGCACTAGGTCCTCCCCAGTGTATGTAGGTGTGAGTCGATACTCCTGCCTTGCACATGCACCATGACTGTGACAAACTGTGCATACCTGTATTCTGGTGGGATGTGACTGCGGCAGTAGAAATGCAGCAGGACACACTTAAGGTCTTTGTAGCATGTCCCATAGACAGAGACCTGTGCAGGAGGTGGGGC
The DNA here is from genome assembly GCA_013396775.1 of Cephalopterus ornatus. Classification (NCBI taxonomy): domain Eukaryota; kingdom Metazoa; phylum Chordata; class Aves; order Passeriformes; family Cotingidae; genus Cephalopterus; species Cephalopterus ornatus. Next base: position 63,265 of record VZRE01010061.1, read on the forward strand.
AGGGCGCCTCAGCCTTTCAGCCTTTCTCAGTGAGGCTGAGCAGCATTGCTTCCATTCCAGTGCTGGCATGCTGGGAGCTCGTGGGCTGTGTCAATTCTGTGAGCAATTCTGTACTCTGGAGAAGCCTCACTCCTTGTTTAGGACGAGAGTTCAACTCCCTTACTTGTTTAATCCCAACCAGCTTCCCAGTCCTTAACCTGCCTGTGTCATTGTATGGTTTGCATGTTTTCAGTATAGATCTGACCTCTTCCTTTTTCTGTGCTTGATCTGTATCTAGCTCTGGCCATAGCTACTAGGAGCTGGCATGGGGTTCTGGAGACCCATGTATTGGATTATTTCCCCAGCTATTGGGACAGGGCGGTCTGCTTTGGGTGTTCTTCTTTCTTTAGGAAGCTCTGGCAATTTTGACCTTGAATATGCTGTGTTCTCATCAGGACACGCCTCCCCGTTTTAGAGAAGTCCTGAGGCCAATAACACACCTGTATTTTCTGGCCCACTAGGGGTTGAGCTGCTGGTGCCTCCTCTCTTGCCTCCTCTCTTGCAGGTGGGTACCAAGGATGTGGCCATGGACACAAAGGTCACCCTGGCTGCCACCACTGGTCGTGCTGTGGACAGGTGAAGGAGAGCTCAGAGTGTCTGGGTGGGCCACCCAGTGACACCTCACCGAGGAGTTCGCTCAGGACAGTGGCGCTCTGAGCGGCCAGGTGAGCTCCTGTGAGCCCAGGGCACTGCTACTGGCTGCTGCATGAGCACCAACCAAGAGGATCCCTGTCATCACTGCATAGCCTTGCTGCCAGAAAAGTACATTGTGCTGGATGTGACCTGAGAAAGGGGGATGAGAGAAAATAAAATCGTGCCTTATGTTCCACCCAGAGGTGTGCACGCAAAGTTATTTTGTTGTTTGAACAGGAGCAAATTCTGGGAGTCGTACTGCTGTCTGCACTCTGGAGGACCTGTGGCCCATGGGGTCATGCTCTAAGGGGAGACTCAGCCTGAACTGTTACCTCACAGCAGGGTCAAGATGTGTCCTATTCTGCAGGACTGACAGCCTAAGCTGTCCTTCTTGGTGAGGCCAAAGCTGCTCATTGGGGCACATTCAAAACAGTTTAATGCCTTGGGAAGGCTTAGCAGCCTGAATATGGCTTCTACCTCCCTAGATATACATCTGGATTCCGGACTTAGATGTGTGCATATAGCACAGTTATGCTTCTGGGAGCTGCTCGTGTGTTTCCAACTCTTATACTTTCTCTGGGTAAGCTGTAGTCTCACTATACCCTCCCTGCGAAGTAGGAGCAAGGCGGGTTAGTTATGTGTCTGAAAAAAGTCCAAGAAAAACTCATGGCACTTGTAAGAACAGGAATTAGCGTATCATTCATCTGGTCTATATGTTCTCCATGGAGATGGTGTGGGACATAGTGCTGCTGCCAGTGATGTGGGAGCCAGGAGAGTACCCAGCTCACCAAGGGAAGATGTGGGGGCATCAGTAGGGGCTTTGGCCTGGAGTCTGGGCATCAGTAGGAACAACAGGTGCAAGTTTGCAGTTGTCTGTCCTGAACTGGGGCAACTGGACAAGAGCAGCATAAGGAGATGGAATACAGCAAAACTCCTGGATTTGGCTTATGTGGCCTTGGCAAGGCTCTATTTACAAGGAGAGCTTGTCCCATTTTCCACAGGGGAAGGGAAATGGTATCTGTGATGAGGAACTTCGTTGGAAGGGCAGTTGCTAACCTCCTGATTGCTGACTGCTGCTTGTCTGGGTGAAGCAGACACCCTTAATACCTTCCTTTACAAAACACAATGGTGTCATTGAGACTGGGAACACTACTGCCCTGGGGGTAACCTGGCCAGTAGGTGTGTGTTGCTAGGGGCTCCTAATACTGCCCAGGGAGCTGAGGACAAAGGTCTGACTTTTGGTCACTTGTGGAGAGGAATGCTGCTCCAGTGTCAACAGCAAGGAGTGGTTCTTGCTTTCTGGATTCTGATAGCTGGCTTGTAAATAGAAGAAGCCTGTGCTGTCTGTTTGCTTACTCAACCTTAGAAGTCTCTTATTGTTGTCAATCCTCTTACAAAGCCAGTTTTGGAACTTCTTCCCAGCAAAGGAGATAGAAATCCTTATGCAGATCCTTTTTATAGCTTTCCACTAATCATCCAGAAAGGGCTGTCAAACAATCAGGGAAGGTTAGGCAGTTTAAATCTCCAAGTTAGGCAGCTTAATTCTCCCAAGTTGTTGACTCTGAAATTTCAAAGTGAAAGTTTAGTTTGAGTTAACCCTTAATGGAACAAACAGTAACTCGTTCTCGTCCTTGCTATGTGCAGAGTCAGTGCTCCATACAGAATGTGACGGAAACCAAAATGCCTCATTTTCTGTGTTTTTCTACTTCTTTCCCCCTATCCCCCATATGTGCATTGTTTTTTCTCAGAGCTTCCATGCTGTGCTGTAGAGAGAGAGAGCATGCACTACCTTCTAGGCACATAACTTCTGTCTGAAACCATCTTAGTCCTCTCAGACAGAGGAATGTGTTTTCTCTTTGTGTTAGGTATCCCTTACACACCCTGTCGCTGACATTTTCCGAGAAGCTGTTTGTGAGAATTACACCAACGACCACATAAACCCTTCAGGGAACTGCAGCTCTACATTTGACATGGGGAGAGCAGGTTTTGGACAGCATGGGGTACTAATCCTGCCAGGGTCAGGCCCTGGTATTGATTTTTTTTTTTCTTTTGAGCTTGAAAGCTCAGTCAGTCCCAGAGATTATAAAGTATTGACTGGCTATCACTGTGTATTTGGACAAACAGGGCTGTGCATGAGGATATCTTGATGGATCATGGTCAGAAAAGACATTTAATGATCTTAGCCATTTGGAGGGTTTAGGTGTGAGTGTCCTCCCATTGTTTGCAATGAGTCTTTCTCCTCGGTCTTCAGAATACCTTGCAAATGAATATATCCTACTGATCTGCGGGGATTTGACATTGGACCCCAGCAGCCGAAGATGGGCTTCCAGTGCTCTGTTGGTGAATAGCCTGGGGCAGGTGGTAGATTAGGAGGTGTAGTCAGTCTGCTGGGCTATATGTTTTTTCTGACCAGCTGGTCTCTGAGATAACAAAGGTATTTTCAAGACAGACATACATACAGTGCTGACAGAACTGCACTGGTAGATATTGATTTTTTTTCCAGGACAAAAGCTATTTTTGATAAAATTGCCTGTCTCCAAAATTGGGGGAAAAAAAAAGGGATGAACATGAAGAGGGGCTTTGGGAGTCAAGAGAAGGGGGATTTACTCCCTCACTAGGGAAAACAGTGTAGCTGGAAGTAAAACAAGCAAGAAAAAAGACTGTGGAAAAAGTGGAAGGATGTCTGCAGCCTGAAAGACTCAATGTAGGGTGCCTCCAGAGTCAAGTATCATGCTGAGATATCTCTCCCTTCTCAGAGAGGCAAACCACACTGGTGACATGGCAGTACTTGTAGCTCTGTGCCACAAGTGTCTATTTGTCCCAGAAGATCTCAGGAGCAGAGTAGATCTGGCTCAGACAGTCTTCTTGGCTTTTCTGTAGCAGGAGGTGATTCATAAGGGTACACTTACTGTCTGGATGCCATGTCAGGACAGATCCTGCCAGCGGCTCACAGGCAGCGTAGAGAACTTGATGTGTTTCCCGACAAGGGTGGCTCAGCACCTCCCTGTTTTGACAGATGAGGGCTTGTTCTGAGTGCTGCTGCTTCCAGCTTCCCTTCAAGGGCAGGTGAGGTAGAGCAGTGTCAAGCTCTCCTCCTTCCAGACCAATTGATGTTCCTATTTCTGGTTCTTCTCAATCACTTCTTGACATCATTGTTACAGATGTAGGATCACAAGGCTGGAAACATGTTCAATGTTTTTGGGCAAATCCCAAGAACAGCTTTCATCTTTTCGGGTGGTCTGGCTGTCTTCACCACTATTGAATGCTCTGTCAAACTTGGCTGCTGGTCAGCTTGTCAAAACTCTATCTTCTCCTGGTTTTTCTCCTTCACAGATAGCTCCTGCAGCAATCCAGTGACACTGAAATAAGGTGTGAACTTATTCAGGGGAACCCTTCTGACAGAATTATTATTTGTGAAAAAGCAAGTTGTATCATGAAGGACAGAGAAACTGCAGTCTGATCCTTGAGCCCATGCTTCCTCCAGACCACTGAACATCTTCTTGCGCCCTGATCCACCTTCAGTCCTTCCTGCCCACACTGTTCCCTCATGCTGGCAAGAGGCAGGACTGTGCTGTGACCAACTACAAGGGACCCAGCAGAGCTGATAACACTTTGTGCCTGCTGTTGCCTTCTCCTCTGTGAAAGCAGCTGATGTGGCTTTTCCCCAGGTGTTCAGCTTTCACAGACCATGTGGGACCAGATCCTGCTGTCACATTTGGTTGGATTTTGCTAATAAATTCAAAAGTGGCGAGAGGTGGGCAGCTCTTGTGGTTTCTTTGGGAAACATCCTTGGTTTCTTTGGGAAACATCCTGAACACCTCTTGGGTTTTTTTTAGCAGTGTGAGCATACCGAGAGAAGTAGGTCCGGGATGAGAGCTGCTGAGAAATTAATGTCGTGTTGCCCTGGTGAATGGGACTTGCCCTGGTCCTGTGCCAGAGAGCAGTCATGTGTTTTCCAACATGGAAGTAACCTGATCGTTGACTGTGCATGAGATGTGCTGTGGCTGTGATCTGGGGTTAACTGGTGCTGAAAGGGAACACCTTGTCTGCACTGCACCACAGGCAGCTGTAAACCAGGTGTCACCAAGGGCAACAGGATATTTCCTAATGTGCACTCTGGCCTAGAACTGTTGCAGCTTCTAGTACTGTTCTGCTAAATTGTGAGAAGTTTAGTAATCAATAGAATACTGAAAAATAAATGAGGATTTTTTTTTTTCAGATTATCATCACAGACCGATATTGGTTGGTCTTGACCTTAACCACTGTTGCAAAGACAGTAGTTTGGGTTTTTTTAGGTGCTGGACTGCTCCCACTTCCTCTAGGCATCCTCAGCTTTGCATGGGAAAGCTGTTCACTCTCACTAACCATCTAAAACTTGCTGGAAATAGCTACGGACTGTCAAAAATCCCCTTTTTACCATCCTCCTTGGAATACAGTCCAGACATAGAAGGCAGGTTCCCTTTTGGGAAACTGAACACGGAGGGCAAGCTGCCTTACCTTTTCTGCTCTTTCTGCCCTTCTCAGCCTCTTATGCCCAAGAGCCACTTATGTTGCCCCCAGCCTTGGGTGAGACCAAGCCCAGAGGGAAAGACTTGCAGGGTCTTGCAGGGCCTGGTGTCTTTCCTTTACATGCTCCGATGTGCACCATAATGGCAGACCTGAGAGCAGCAGGAGATGGCCTTGGGGAGGAAAAGTACTTTGGCTTAAAGGAGTTCAGTGGAATTAAACAGCAGCCAGAAAAGGAGTCACTGCCAAACCTGTGCGGCTCTGACAGCACTGCTGAGCCCAGAGGAGCCCCATAGCACAGCACAGAGAGGCAGGGGAAGACATGCATTGTAAATGGGGCCAGGAGGGCGACCAGGAAGGCGGGTAGGACCTCTCTGCCCTGTGCCAAGAGCATGATTGGAGATTTTAGTGAGGAGACCTGAGCTAGTCCTGGATATGACATGACTAGTGATGGGTAAGCTGTGGATCTACATGGGAGACTTCTGCACTCTGAGCCCAGGATTAGCTGACTACCAAACCACGAGCTGTGCTATTTTTTGTCTTAAATAAGACGTGTTTCTTAAATGCATGGTGTAGGAGGTCTCCTAGTTGCCCCAGTACGTAACCAGGCCTCCCTGCTTTTGACTGCCCTGGTGGGACGAATCAAGATGCTCACTGCTTCCTCATTCCTGAGAGTTCACTGCCTGGGCTCGCCACTCCTTAGCTGAGTTCAGTTATTTAAGCAGGACAGCTTGAGAGAATATATATCATGCAAAGGACAGGGACTGGCTGAACAGTGTGGGACCATTGGGCACCAGGTGTTTGGCTTCTCTTCGTAGACGCTGTGACCATGGCATCCCAAGGCCAGATCATTTTCTGGAGGTATAGTATTATCTGCACCCGCTTTGGGAGAGGGAAGGGAGGGAATTGCATTTTTCGGACTCTTGGGATGTATCACCCTGCTGCCAGGAGCTTTCAAGACAGCAGTTCTTTGTAGCATGACTATACTGCACTCACTCAAGCTACTCAAATACCTGTACAACTTCTTTTACACAGCCTGCAAGGCCATGTATCTGTCAGACACCCATGTGCAGGTCATCAGCTGTAGCCAGAATGTGTGTCCTAGAAACTGTGCATTTGCTAGAATTTGCTACCTCAAGATTGAATGCTGTGGTACGTCAGGGTATCAGTGGCTCAAGAAAGGCTATGTTCCCACTGTTGTAGGTCGGGGTTGAAGAAAGCACCCCATTCCTTCTCCTGATCTTCAGACATGTTGCCATCACATCAACATGCTGTGGGGAGAAAGAAGCTGTCCTGCACAAATTTCCTTGCAGTGTGGGTCAGGAGTGAGAGCTGGGAAGATGTTCAAACTGGTTTGCGCCTCTTGTTTCAATGAGCCCATTTCCTTTGGAACTGTTGACTGAATCCTGATGAGCTACAGTCAGAAAAAGATGTATTGTGGTGAAAGTCATAGAAATATCTATCTCATATCCTTATCTCCTGATCAGTTGAAAATAACTCCCACCAGATGGGTTAAAGTGGCAAACTTGTTTCAGCCTCCAATGAATGTGAACCGAGCTTGCATCCAAACCTCTCTTCTTGAACAGAGGCACCAACAAGCTGAATATTTTGATCCCAGGGGTGAGTTTTCCAGGCTGGATGGAGAATGAGGCTCCAGCGAAGTGTGTGAGACAGCCGTAATAGCATTTATTGTGTGAAAAATGTTTCAGCTATTATGAGGATCCATCCCACCTGAGCTGAATATCAGTGGGGAGAAGGATGTGAACAGACGAGACCTCTCTCGCATGAGCTTTGTCACACGCAGCATCAAGGAAGAACTAAATAGTAAATGGTATGTGCACTTTTTCACTGACAACAGCAAGATGACTAGTAGACACAGTGTCACACAGTGTAAATACTCACTGGGCATCATATTCCTGATGTGCCTGGAATGCATGCAATAATCATCTGTTATTCTCAAGAGGCAGTTCAGCCGGCCTTTGTCAGAGAAATGCAGTAACTGATTGGTGGGAAAAAATGCACACCTATCCCTTGCTGCTCTGAGAACCATTCTCCAGCTCTACCCCTTCCTCTGCCTGCCCCTGGCTCCTGCACACAGCCAGGCAGCAGCAGGTGCCTAGAAGGAGCAAGATTCTTTAGGAACACTTGCCTCTTCAGGCTAATGTTGAAATGCAGAAATAGATCAGAGAGAGGGGTGAATTTTCCAGGAAGTTTCAGAGAAGCAGGGAGAGATTTCTACTGATTTCAGAAAAAAAAAAAAAATCAACCAAGTAAACAAAAAAACCCTCACTAAAGAAGTAAAACTAAAGTGCTGAAAAAAGCTGGGTTCTGCAATCATTAACTGCATATTTGAATGGAAACCCCATCCCTTTGGGTTACCTCTGCCATGCTATTTCTTTTCCACAGTAAACTAAGTAAACTAAGGAGGAAGGCAGGGGAGCTTCAGTCTCTTATTCTTCCAGGTTTTTTTACCACCTAAGCCTATTCCCAAGGGAAAGCTTACTCCCAGCAGAGCTAGAGACCTGGAAGATTAAGACTCCGCTGCCTGTCACAGCAAGGCTGTGAGCCTCTCCCTGTCCCCAGGCTGTGCTCATCAGCATTCAGGCAGAGAATGGATGAATTTGACATCAAATTTATTCCAAGTTTGGCTGATCAGCAACAGGACTATGAGAAAGAGGGCAGGATACACAGAGCAGCATCCCACAGGCTGCTTAAGTGGCACTGGGAACTGAGAGTGGTGTCAGGGCTCCGACTTATGCAGCCCCACCTGTCTGCATCAGTTTGTTTCCATGCCTTAGAAACGCTGGAGGTACAAGGGGTGCTGATGCACAGAAAATTGCTTTTTGCTCGACCTGCTGGACCGGACTGTTGTGAAACACAGCTACCATCAGCATGTGGCCGGGATGCCACCTTCCTCTTGTTTGCTCTGTGCTCCAGATCTACTCATCACACACTGTGGGCCCACAGGCAAATATTTTTAAGGCTCTTGTGATCCCTGGATCCAGTTTCTGCAGAGGAAACTCCAAAGGGCCTGATTTCTCCTTGTTCCTTGGCATGGGGTGTTGAAGCGGGCAGTGGCATCCATATACCCAAAATTGCCATTCCCCCCATAACAAATGAGCAGCTTTTTCCATCAGTCCTGCTGCTGCCTTGAACCAGGGATGGGAAGGACTTCTCTGGATGCAAAGCTAGTAAGGCTTTGCAGCTATGGGGTGGGTGGCACCAGCACAAGACAAAAGGATTGGTGCTGGCCTGTTTGTGCTGATCTGTTTGTCTGTGAGCGAGCTGAGGATGGTTTTGCCCAGAAGGGTATTAGGGCAGAGGCGGTGTTCAGGCTGGAGGGTCCTTTCAAGGACCAGAGGCAAGTGTGGTTGCTTTGGAAGCATTCGGGGATTGTCCAAGAGGGCATCTTGTCTGCTTGTCCCCTGACATATCCCCCACCATTTACTGATGAAATACCCTGTAGCCCTCTGGCAGCATACCTTGGCTCTGAGCCATTTCTTCTCTGCTTGTCCTTGGGAAGGAGGATTTTAAGATATAGGGATGGAGGTGAGTCACAACTGCTGCGTGACAGCACACCGTGGCTGCTGCTTGCTTCCTGCTTCCCAGGCATGAGAGCTGAGACTGGTCATGGCAACCTTGGCTGAGTTTATAGCAGCTGTCTCACTTTGGGGTCAGCTCCTAGAGTAGAAACTGGAGGAGCTCCTCAGCATACCTGAGATGCTTGGTATCTTCCCCAGAATAGGACAGCACAGGTTGTCCCACAGTGAGCCTGGCTGAGACCTCAAGTGACTCGGGATTGAGCACCATGGGACACAGCAAGTCTGCTGGGAGCTGCCACACTGCGGGATCCACTTGAGCCAACAAACAAAGTCTCCATCCCGCAGACCCCTAGGGAAGGCAGTGGATGCCCAGCTGCCCAATGCCCATGGCTGGAGCATATCCACTGCTTTCCACCCCAGTAGTGTCAGCTGTGATTTCAGCTCCAGGACACCAGTAGGTGGAGAGCTGCTGTCCCCCCGGTCATGAGTGAAAACTGCTGAGAATGGGGAGGGAGTCAAATATGTGAGTCAAATATCTAGGCAGAGAGATCTTGATACAGATGTGAATGTACATATGGAGCTGTATGAACCCTTGTGGATTTAGCGCATACTTGTAGTGAAATACATTGTTCTGATCCCTTCTCCTGAGCGTGTGCAGACAGGGCTTCCTCAGGCAACTTTCCACTGGCTTTAGAAATGAGAATGGAAGGGAGACAGTGGGAGAGCAAGCAAGTCTTCTGCAACATCTCCCCTTCTTTCCATGCCCTCTTTCAACCCATATTCCCTTTCTCCCTTCCCTGCTGTTCGCTGCAGGACAGGCTTGTTCACACGGTGCAGCTCCCTAGAGCTCTGTATCAGCCCTATGATCGTGGCATCTGAGGCAAATAAGGCTCGATTGTGCAAGTGACTGATGCAGGCACATAGTAATGGTGGGAGGAGTTTGTGCTTGTATGGACACCGCTGGGCTCTCCTGTGGGAGTCTGCTCCATGTGTTGGGAAAGTCTGCTGCAAGCCAGCAAATGCTGCTGAAGCAGAGAAGCTGTTTCTGTGTTGGCAGAAGGACCATGAACTCTCTCAGCCTGGTTCTGTGTGGGAAAAAGATGGGAAGCAGCAGCTCAAGAGTTTCTGTGTACAGGGGGGCAAAACAAGCCCTGGGCTGGGAGCCCTGGACAGTAGTGTGGAGTGGCCACTGTTGGTGCCCATTCCTCCTGCAGTGCTTTCTCCAGTGCCCTTTCAGACTTGGGAAGGGGTAAAGTGTCCTGTGAGGACCTCCTGCAGCTCTCTGGGCTTCTGCTCTGTGAGCAGTCTCTGTGAGACTGTTGGGAACGAGTATATGAGCTGCTTGTCCCCCGATGTACCTGTGGGTTTTCTGGGGAGCTGCTTCAGGGCTTGCTCTGGTAGGGAGCTGAGGTTGCTGCCACAACCCCCCAGTCCACATGAAGATGTGCCCATGACCACATGTGACAGCTCCACTGGCTGCAGAGGGAGCCTGCACGTGGCCATGCTGATCGGTCTGTCTAAGCTAGGGCTGTGCTGGATGAGTTGCTCTTGGCAAGACTCAAACTGTGCTACACCATAACTTGCTGCCTTTCATCTCTGGCAGGGCTGCTCTGCCTGTGTGGCTTGGTAAGTGGTCCTCTCCTCTTCAGTGTCTCGTTTAATGACCTATTATCCATGTGCACATGAAGCATCTCAAATCCCACCAGCTCAAAAAACTGTTCCCATTTCCAGCCCCCTCTGCCCACTCCCTGGCTTGTACCTGGTGTCTCCTGGGCTCTGTGGCCTGTCTGCTCTGCTCACCTCCCCGAGTCACTGTTCCCTTGCGAGTACCAGTGGGGACAGCCTGTCTTACTTATGCACCTGGGGATGCAGAGTGGAGCATTCTCCATTGGGACCAGCTGGCTGCTCTAAGGCATAGCCTGGGGCTCTTCCCACCACACGGTCCCCCCGCTTTGATGCCGAGCGCTCACCTGAATGTTCATCACTATTGCGGTCCTGTGCTTCCCTGTCCACCTGGCTCTAGGTCTGTGGCTTACCTGCCTCGACCTCCTTCCTGCTAGTGGCTCTGCAGATGGGCACCACAGGCACAGGGTGTGGAGGAGGTGGGCTGTGCAGTAATGCTGTCCTTTCCTTTTTCCCCAAATAGCATGACTACAGTTATTATCGTCCTGGCTGCGGTGATTGCCCTGATCATTGGTTTTGGTGTTTCAGGTATGTGATTGCTCAGATTTCTTGCTGTTACTGGTGGGATGATGAACTTCTGCCCTGCCTCTGCATCCGTGTGTCCATCCTCTGCATGGGCTGTGACTGTGTGTGGAAGTACCACCTACGACCTTTTAAGAAAGGCTAGATACGTGTAGTGCAGCTTGTGCTGCTGGAGGTGAAGTGGTGCATTAGCTGAAATATCCTTGGGCTTGGGGCCCTGAACCAACACACAGAGAAAGTCCTGCACATATTGTGCTCTTTCTCCCTGGCAGGAGGAGATTACTATTTATTGCATCATCTGCCAGGATGAGGCACATTCCCCAGCTCCCTCAGAGACAACAAAAATGTGTTGCTTTGGTGTTGGCCAAAATGTAGCCTCCTTGGAATGTGCTGAGTGAGGATGAGTAGGGAAGGGGTGCATGAGAAAGACGAACTGGCTCTGTGAAGGAATTAATTCTCAAGATCACAGCTTAAGATTTGACTTGACCATGCTGACTTTTTCTTAAATGAAAGAAAAAATAGTTTGGATTCCATGAGGGGGGAAAGAGCAGCCTGTTATTTCTCTGCCGGCATTATACCTTGCAGTCACATTTATAGTGTATAAAGGGAGGTGCTGACTAAGACGACATAAAAATCATGTTCTTCTGGCAGGTGAAAAGAGAAAAATCCCTGATACATAGAAGTAAGCAAGACAATATCACAGAAATTCTCCAACAAGTTTCAGGAGCTACTTTTTGAAGCACGCTGCCTGCTAAAGAAACACCCTTGTGCTTTAACTTGGTACATAAACCATGGGAGTTGACCTCTGCTAGCAGCACTGGGAGCTGCTGCTGGTGTCCTTGCCATGTGTCAGTGCCTGTCCAACCTCAGGATTGGTTCCTGACAGCTGCAGGGCAGCCTGGTCTTTCTTCACATTCCCTGCCTCACCCTTCTCATACCCCCTTGCTTTCTCCTTGCAGGAAAACACTCCATCAGTGTGATGGCACTGACGTCTTCAGGGAACATCGGCCAGCGGAGCATCCTGGACTGCACTTTCGAGCCCGACATCCGGATGGGCAGCATAGTGATCCGGTGGGCCAAGGCAGGAGTAGCTGGGCTGGTTCACGAGTTCAAGGGTGGGAAGGACCACCTGCAAGAGCAAGATCCGTTGTTTCAGGGCCGCACGGCGCTGTTTGCAGACCAGGTGATTGGCGGCAATGCTTCCCTGGAGCTGAGGGATGTGCAGCTCTCCGATGCCGGCACCTACCAGTGCTCTGTCACCACAGCCAGAGGGAGCGGGGCAGCAGTGCTGCAGTACAGGACAGGAGGTGAGGGGTGAAAGGAGGAAAATCCTGCTGCAAAACAAATGCTCATGTGGCTTGGTTGGACCTACCTGTGGTTATGATGCTGCTGGAGGCCGTGTGAACAGCGCCGCTCCTCCAGCAGCCACCACCAGGCCCTGCACCCCTGAGTAGGAGCAGGGTACTTTTTTTAATTTTACAGGGGTGTTTATGGCCTTACCCACTCTTTTGACATCCTCATTTCAGAAAAGATTATTATTTTAATGCTTTTTTCTTCTATTAATCACCTGCAGTTTACCAGCTACGTAACTGACTACAAATGGCCCCTAAAAATGGCAGTAGCTAATTGATCTTATAAAGATCCGTATTTCCTACGTGTTGAAGATAACGTGGTAGCTCTTCCTCTATAGAATTGACACATCTCCATACAGGAGTAGTGCTGCCTAGTAAAAATTGTAGCCTATTTAATATATTTTTCTTTGTTTTTCCAAAGTATTCAGTTTTTAAAAATTACTATCAAAGCAACAAAACTCCCATATCATAGTTATCTGAAGTATTACATATTTGGCAGAGTTAATTGTTCACCTTTTTATGAGTGAACCTCAAAGCTCACACAGACACAGACGAATTTTCACTAATGGGTGCTTAATTCTTCTGAAACCTCTGGGCTTGGCCATCTTATTCACCGCTGGCACACTGAACTCACACTGAACACTCCCACTGAACTCGTCAGCATTTCACCTATTTCTGTCACCTCTGGGCCTTCCTGATGATCTTGTGGTAAGTTACACTGCCTATACAACGGGGATAATGTGAGCCTGCCCAGGTAGGTGTTCTTAGTGTTTCTCTGACTGGCTTTTGCTGGCACCCCTGAGGTCCCAGCATACCCCTTGAACTCAGGGTTGGCACAGTACAGTGAGTCTGTGACCTTCCAGAGAAGGTTTCTAAGGTAGTCAAGGGAAATAGAAATGATGAAAAAAATCTTTATGGCTCTCCAAACATTGAAGAGTCAGTCCTTCAGGAGAGATCTGGGCACCACCAGGTCTTCACAGTCTTCCAGTGAGACAGAATTTGGCTGCAGTAACAAGTCACCTCCCAAAGGCTCATCTCATGCTGGAGACTGATGGATGAAGCACTTAAGGGTCTCCTGCAGACTGCAGTCTTTGCACTCTCCCTCTCATCACTGTGACCAGCATTGCTGCCCCACAGCTCAAATCGGGACAGGGAAAACTCTCAGACCTCTCCAAGTCAAGGAAATGCAGTTTTAGGATGGATGACTGCTTTCTTGGTGAGGTGGGATGTACCAGTGTGAGGGGTGTCCTCTGTGTTTAACACCAGTCACAGCAGGACAGGAGCAACCAGCAGAGCTCTTGAATGAGTCAGGCTGCTTTTCTGCAGGTCCAGTCTCATCCTTTGACCCAGCAGGGCCCATTCCTCTTATCACTCACAGGGAGCCCATCTTGGCACAGAAAGACAATAATGAGAGTTGGTGTCACAGGAACATCTGCCCAGTGTCATTTCAGTGTCTCCCATTTTTTACCAAAAACATGTGTTCTGCCCTGTTGTTATGTGAAGCACCTCTCCAAGCCATAAAAAAAGGATTGCTGGGCTTGATTGGATTTTAAAGTAATCAATACAGAAAAGACATTAGAAAGAACCTGTGAAATGCTGTAATAGGTTTTATTGCCAATGAAATTGGTGAACTTTGCTTTCCTAAAAAGCCCTTGTTTCTCTTCACATATGTGTATGTGAGAAATAAGAAGAATATACAGACAGCAAAGTTATCAAAGTTTTATTTGAGACAGTATTGGCTTTAAAACACACCTGAGTTTGCACCCATTTAGTGTGAGAATCACATCACGGAGGGATCTGGACAGTCTGAATTGATGGACCAAGGCCAAGTCTTTTTGGTGGCCTGTATGGGGAAGTCATGAGGATTTTGAGATAAGGATAGTAATTGGGAGAGGTAACAGGCAAAACAACTACTGAACAATGTTAGAGAATGAAATGATCGTGGGGAACTTTTGCTGTAATTGTGATAAAGGTACAAGGGATGGATTTTGTGTAAATGTCCACTTTAGTTTGGTGTTATGATGATGTTACTTTGATTTTTGGTGGGGAGAATTTTTGTTATATTCTGTTTTGGTTGGTTGTTGTCTTTGTTTAGGTAAAGGAAGGTTGTCTTGAGGTTCAGTAAGGTGAAGTGCCAGGTCCTGTACTTGTGTCACAACAACCCCATGCAGTGCTACAGGTTGGGGGCAGAGCGGCTGGAAAGTTGTCTGGTGGAAAAGGACCTGGGGGTGCTGGTCAACAGCGGCTGAACATGAGCCACCAGTATGCCCAGGTGGCGAAGAATGCCAGTGGAATCCTGGCCTGTATTAGAAAAAGCATGGCCAGCAGGACCAGGGAAGTGATTGTCCCTCTGTACTGGGCACTGGTGGGACCACACCTCGAGTCCTGTGTCCAGTTCTGGGCCCATCACTACAAGAGAGACATTGATGTGCTGGAGTGTGTCCAGAGAAGGTCAACGAAGCTAATGAAGGCTCTGGAGCACAAGTCCTAAGCAGCTGATGGAGCTGGGGTTGTTTAGCCTGGAGGAAAGGAGGCCCAAGGGAGACTTACCACTCTCTACAACTCCCTGAAAAGAGGTTGTAGCCAGGTGGGGCTGGGTGTCTTCTCCCTGGCAACTAGTGACAGGAGAGGAAATGGCCTCAGGTTGCACCAGGGGAGGTTTAGATTGGATAGGCTTATCAAGTCCTGTAACAGGCTGCCCAGGGAAGTGGTGGAGTCACCTACCATCCCTGGAGGTATTTAAAAGACATGCAGATGTGGCACTGAGGGACATGGTTTAGTGGTGGACTTGATGAACTTAAAGGTCTCTTCCAACTTAAATGATACTGCAACTCTATAAAGCTATAGGTGTTGGTCAGGCTCCCTTCTCAGTGAGTGGAGAGTGAGTCCTCTTCTCCCTATCTCTGATAACAGCAATCATATTTGGCATTGCCTTTCCCTAGTAAGAATAGCAGGTACTCCTTCCATCCTCTAGTCTTCAACAGAGGTGAGAGCAGTTGTGCCAGCTGTGGTTCCTGCCTGAGGATGCTGGGCCATTTGGCAGGCACAGGTAGCCTCAGGCTGACCAAGTCCTCAGCCCAGCCTCCTCTGGGAGCTCTCATGTCCAGGAGCTCCTGGGAAAATACTTGGTTTGCGAGCTGAGGACCCAGCTTGTAACTCAAGTAGAATGACTTAAAAGACATTAAAGCTGTGCCACGATCTCAGTAGATCCTATCAAATGGGACTGCTGTGTCTTAGGAGCCTTTAACTCCCCCGTAGTCACCCTCCTGTAGCCCAACCTGTACAGACCTCTGTCTGAGCCCCTGTTTTTGGTTTGGCTACCTGTGGTTTTGCAATGCTAAGCAGCAAGTAGTCAGAAATACCCAGGACTGGCATCGCAGTCGGGTATCTCATGCCCAGTTCCTACACACTTGCCTTGTACTGACTCTGCCTGTTTTCCCTCCCGAAGCCTTCAGCATCCCTGAGGTGCATGTAGAGAACAGCAGCAGTGGGGACACGTTGCAGTGTGAAGCACCGCGCTGGTTCCCTCGACCCACTGTGCACTGGACGGTCAACAGCGGTGTCGGGGAGCACCTCCCTCACGCTGCCAACACCAGCTACGAGCTGAACGCTGAGAACATCACTCTGAAAGTGGTTTCCTTTCTGCACAACATTACTGCTAATGCCACCTACACCTGTGTGATTGAAAACAACATTGCCAAGGCTACAGGCTACATCAAAGTGACAGGTAGAGTTTAACACCATCCAGAGACCACAGGTGTGGGGGAGAAGAGTTTAAACAGTGCCCTTGTGAACTGGGGGGTTCCTGCAGCACCTGTGTCAGTCAAGGAAGGGACTGAAAGCATGGCTAATCCAAGCACCTCTCTCTTTCTCTGTCCCTGGAATGAAGCAAAGGGTCTGTGTCTGGTCCTGCTATTTCTTATGTTTTTCATGGTAATGATTGCTCCCCTGGCATGGGGACAGAACTGCCAGGGAACCAGAAGAGACAAACTTCAAAAGAATATATTCCTTTGAATGTTAACCAAAACAATCAAAAGCCCCAACTTTTGACACTTTCTTTGGCCAGTTCAGCTTAGATCCTGCTTCTGTACCAAACCAGCAGGCCCCTTTAGCTGTTATTAACGACAATCTCCCTGACTCCAGCCCCACTCCTTTATTTAAGAGGCCACTTTATTCACAGAAAATCAAACTTTCCAAAGAGCCTGAGTATCTTCTCCTGTTCTACATGAGAAGGGTCATAGCTCTTCTACAGTGAGGGCTTCATTGCAATGAGTCTCCAGTAAAGAGGCAGGGTCTATCTTTATCAATATTCAGAAAAATACGAAGGAATAAATATACACACTCGTTTTTCCTTCCCTGCTGTGTTCCCATTCTGGTAGCTTCTCACTATTCTTCTGCTACAGATTTCAGCATTACAAGGGGGACTAACTTGCAGCTGGTGAACCTGAATGCAGAGTCAGTGTCATCCTCCTTTCCAGTCTGTCACTGGATGCTTCTGCTTCCTCTGTATCTGCTGTCGATATAATTCCTCTACAAAACAATCGGAAACTCTTCTGGACCTCGAGGTAAGTTTGGAAAAGGAAACTCATCCATAGACCCTCTTGCTGAGTTTGGTTATGGCAGCAGAGTTTGCCAGAACAGGAGGACACACTTTCTGCTGTCCCATCCTTGCCTTGCCTGCACTGACTTTACTCAGGCACCTCCACTGTAGAGTGCAGTGTCTTCAGTAAATAGTACCTACTATGGATGCCCTGAACAGGCCTAGAGAGCGCTGCCAGCCTGAGCAATCCCACACAGACCTGGAATACAGAGGGCTGTAGACAGCCAAAGCACAGGACAACTGCCTTTAGTACTCATCACCTTTGGCTTTGGGTGGTAGGCTCTAGAGTTGACCTGGTGGAGAGCTAAAGAAAATCAGCTAAATGGAACATCTCTGTCTTTCCACACAGAATAGTTATTCCAGCTATGCTGACAGCAGGACACACTTCAGACTTTGCTCCCTCTTGGGCTGAGAACTTTAATGGCTTCTCCCAGTTCCAGAGCATGTAGTAGCACAAACATGAAATCAGATGATTTCTCTTGAATTATTATTTCTTACCCACCAACAACAGGATACTTTGTTTGGCTCCAGAAGGAGAGCGAGGAATGTGATAAGGAGAATTGTATAAAGGAAAAGCTCTGATTGCAGGAACAAGATATGTTCTCTGGTCTGAAGTAATCCAGTGACCAGAACTCTGATCACCGGCAGAAGCTCAGAGACAAACAGGAAAAGGGTTTCCTGCAATACATCTGAGAACTGTTCCTTCTGAGTACTAAAAACAAGCAAATCTTAATTGCCCTCAAACAGATTTGATTGACCTGTCTCTTGGCTTGTGATTCTGACTGTACTAATAAAACTGTAAACAAGAGAGCCAGTTAATCTCCTCAGTCTTCTCAGGATACTGTAATCAAACTCCCCTTCCAAAAAAGATGATGTGAATGGTGAAACAGCAATGGGTTAGAAAACTGGTAACAGGCTTGGAATAACCTGGCAAAGGCAAATCACGCCTGAAGTCCTGTATGAGGAGTGATGAGTGTATTTGTAATGCAAAATAAAAGAGGAAGGTGAGTACTCAGTGTGGCAGCAGACAGAAGACCAACATACAGAATGAGAAGAAATAGAATTGTAAGATACTACTGGAAAGTTCAAATTGAGAAGCAAAGTTATTAAACATAGATATAACTATAGAGCCAAATTTTCCTTTTTTGTTTTTCAAATAAGTCTTACCTGGCAATTCTTATCTATTTCTGTAGAAGTGTCTGTTACTGTGTAATACATATTACTTTCAGTTGCACTTTTTAATCAGATTTTGATCTCTTCATCTTACATCACTTACAGTCAGTATTTTCCTCACGCTGAGATAGTTTATTTTTAGGGTGTTTTTTTGTTTGTTTTGTTTTCTGTCTGGAGAGTGGCAGATAAGCTTTAGCAAAGTCTTTACTGTTTTGCAGAAAGCACCTACAGAAAATAAGGCTGTCACAGCAAAACTTAAATATAAACCTCTCTCAGGATGGAGCCTCAGAACTTTATTGCATGGTCAGTGACAGTCAGGTCTCATGTCGCTCGTGCCTTGGTCTCAGAAGTGGACAGCAGGCCTTGAGAGGGAAGATACTTTACACATGCCCAATAAACCCACTGCCTGACATTTAATATGTAGCTCAAACTAAGGGGAAAGAGAGAAAGGCAGAGGGGAAACACTGAACAAACAAGACTCCAAACAGTAGCTGCTCAAATGTGCTGTCAGTACTACACACCAAGTTAAGGCAGGGAAGTAACGGCATGTGGAATTTACTGGCCTGGAGAACAAGATGAAGGATATGGGTGCAATTTTGCCAAAAGCAAGTGCAGAATACTCAGTCATCAAAGCAAGCAGATGGGAGAGGAATCTCTTCAGATGGTGATGTCCTATATGTTGTACTGGCTAGTCTGCCCTGTCACCATGGATAGTGGCACTGATGTGGCACTGCCATGGCAACTCCTTCCTGATCAGGAACAGATGGGTAAGCCTGTGGCATGCTGTGAGTCTGTATCACAGCCTACTGCGTGACTCTTCTTACCAGCCCCACGTAATGTTCAGGCTGCTGTTTTAAGCTGCCACGTCCAAATAATCTTGTGATTTAGAATCATGATTTGGTCTGCATACAGTAACTTATTCACTTCCCTTCTCTTCTTGAAGGAAATGTTTTAGAAGTGTAATTTTAATAATTTCAATTAGGTTAAGAAGACCATACCTTGTGGCAACAGTATAGTTTTGCTATCTAAATGCCTGTCTCTGGCTCATAAACCAAGGATCTATGTTCTGCCTCATTACCCATCTAGCAAGTAAACTTTAATACTAAAATAGATACAGTGTTTTTAAAACAGTATTTTAATAGCTTTATTTAATAGATACTACCACATAAAATACACACATTGTGTGCCCTAGGCCCGAGGCAATGGCTGTCGCCTAGGAGCATTGAACATCTCTCTTCCAAAACATAGCCCAGTAGCACTGGTGGACAATGGTCCAGAAGGACCATTCAGGAATTCTGCAAGTCACAGCAGTTTCTTGATTGCACCCTTCACCCTGTGCTCACAGACCTGTGCTCCCACTGGAAAGGAGATAAAAAAAGCTCCCAGTCCCAGCAGGTATTTCCATAATTCTCCCAGTGGAAGAGATGTTAAACAGTGTCTCTCACTCAGCAGTAACTGGATGTCCTCCTAATCCTCTCACTGTTCAGATAGCGTAAGGCATCTTGCTCCACTTCCTCCACATTCAGGCACAGCAGGCTCAGACGAGGTCCCACTTGTGACACAAACTCCACTTCACCACACCGAAAATTTCTCAGCTGCGGTGGAGCTGAAGGGGAAAGGTACAACCAGTAACAGCTCAGTACAGGGCTGTGGCTCTGCTCTAGCACATGGCTGTAGAGGTTGCTGGGGGAGGTAAGGCCTTGCAGTAGCTGCTTGCCATCTCCTAAACCTCAAAGGACAGCATGATTAATGAATCTGGGATGCAGGCAGATTAATGCATTTGGCCAGGATCCCTCAAACTTGGAGGAAACAGACATTGTACAGCACGAAATGCTGTGAACTATGTGCTGCTCACATAGCTGATGCACTGAGCTTTGTACCTCCTATCAGTGTCAGCAACCCAGCCTGACAGACAGGGCACACCACAGCCAAAAATAATGTCTCCACAGCAGGGCATCCTCTGGTGAGCTTAGCAAATCAACCCCTGCAGCACCTGGACTCATCCTCAAGCACTAGTATTGGTGCAAACAGCTACGAAGAATGTCCCCTTCACACAGCAACAGCACATTTGTGGCAGCATGAGCTCGGACCTCAGTGCCTGTGAATTCAAAACACTTCAGTGCTTTAAATACTGTGCCCATGGTGAGGATTTCCAGGCCTCACCTTGACTCTACATGCTGTCCTGTCTAAAGTCAAACACTCTTGATTTGAGAGGTCTGCACAGTAACTCTGGCAACCAGATTCCCGACCTATCCAAGGACTGAGAATCTTGTTCTAAAACAGCTCAATGTTTCTGTGTAAAGTAGAAAAATTCATATATATTGTTTTAGATAGTAATTTTTGTAATATTATTTCTGTATATTTATAAGCATGGATCTGCTAAGATACACTTAGCTCTACACTACAGAATTCACAATTCCATGGAAATCTTTCAAAGACCTTGCTTTGTGGGCAGCCAAGGCACCTCTCCTTCCCCAGCCTGGTGAGATGTCTCCACCCTTCCTTCCCACACTTAATATTAGAAAAGCCAGCAGTGCTTGCTTACCAGGCTGCAGGATCTTGGAGGGCTTCCTGTCTAGGCTGAAATCCAGCAGGATAGGGCGACAGATGAGAGGACTTCTGCACAGACTCCTTAGGTAGCAAGCAACAAGATCCTCAGGTTCCTCCAGACACTGAGAAAGGAAAGGGTGTGTTGCCAGAGAGTGTTCAGAATAAGGCAGGGAGCCTCTGGAACACCCACAAGCAAAGGGAGATCCAGTCCAGCTGAGGCTGCAGTTGCTACTGGAATAACCCACTCACCCCCGTGCCAGTAGCTTCCCCATGCTGAATGGACACGCTGCCTCTGCTCTGCACACAGTTCTGCAGAGCTTCCCACTCGGGAAGGCTCAGGCCCAGCATTGCTGCCACATGTTCGTTCCTGCACAGCACCGCAGCTTCACCTGTTCCGTCCTCCACCAGCACCCTGTGGAGAGAGCAGGCAGGATGAGATGCAAAGGGAGGTCAGGACAATGCCAGGCTCCCTCACAAGGGTTACACCCCAGACAACAGGACCTCAGTAAAGAGAGAGGGAGGTTTGTTCACATCTCAGAAGATGTGACACCTCTAATTTCTATCTTTGCTATTCTGTCTACATTCCATCCTTGGTCTGATTTTCCCCCTTCCTTTTGTGGTGCAGTTTGCTCCCTCCTTCCCCTCTCTTCCCCCACCCAATCTCTACAGTGCTTACCGTGCACTGGCTTGTCTCACTCCTGTGTGTGATGGACATGGTGGATTGTGTCGGGTGCACCTCCCCTGAAGGAAGAATAAAGCTACAGCTAGGTATGGATGGGTACAAGAGAGAAGGGGAAGAGACGCTGCTTTTTTTAAACCCTTTCCTAATTAAGTATGCAAAGGATTAAAGAATTGCACTGCATTTCCAATGAGTGTCTTGGGAAGAGTTTATATGGGGAGAAAAATCACCTGCTGCGAGGTGCTGAAGCCCAAGAGCAGTGAACATGGGAAGAGCAGAGCATTAACAGAGTAGGATTCTCCTCTTCCATGTGCTCACTTCACCCCCAGTCCTACCTGCCAGCCTGCCTGGCATTAGATATGTACTTCTAATCTGTTATCACTTTTGCAAGTCCTTCTTAGACACTGGGAAAAGAGGGTTTGGAATTGGGATAGGAACTCTTATTTCTTCAACATGGTAGCAAAGGATGTGTCAGAGTAGAAAATCTGCAAGACCTCTCACAAATTATCTCTGTGGAAGCTTGAATACCTCCTTGAAAATGCTGCTGCAAAGTGAGCAAACCCACTGCAGGTACACAGTCAGTACACAGGACAAGTGGCATAAAATCCGTGCCCGGGGTAGGTTTTGCAGGTGAGGTCGTAAGTTGGACAGAAACACTAGTGAGGGGGATGAGGCTTCTCCTGCAGGACTAGAAGAAATAGGAATTTGAGAAGCTTAGAACACAGAAACTTTCCTAAGGACACTGTAAGGTGAGAATAGACCCTGAAGTTACCTGGAAGGAAAGAGTAGGTGAGAAGCTGGCAGAGATATGATGCTCACACAGCTGCAGGCAATGTATGTGCAATAAACATTATGAAATCTGCAATATGAAAGAGTAGATGTCAAAAAGAGCTTGTAGAATCTAAATGTTCAGTTTTCTTGGGATGACTGGGCTGATCTTCATTTGTAACGTGGTAGGAAAATAATTTGTAGTAAAGGATTTGGAGACATGAAGGTATGGACAAGGGATGAGGAAAGTCCGCAGGAGAGAATAGGTTAAGAGATGGTTTAAAAGGCAATAAGAGAGGTCAGAGCCTAGATTAGGGCTCTAAAGACAGGGGTACCTTGAGATTTTGCGTTCCAAGTTTTGGAAGAGGATCTTGGCTCCAGGTAGCAAACCCCAGAGATGCTGTACATAGGTGGCAGTAATGTAAATGTCCATCACAACAGGGGAGCCTGAAGCAACTGAGACGCTGAGCTTCACACTGTGATCACTGGCTAGCAGGTTCCCTGAGGAGGCACAGAACCACACACCCCATGAGCTCACTCACACACAGGCAGCACACACCGTCACTGAGCTGGACCTGCTAGAAGTGTTTTTCCTCCCATCACAGTGTTCCGCCTCTTAGGTTTTCCAGGTACAGCATTCCCATCCCCACACATGCAGTGTGCAGTTTCCTAGCCCTCTGACATGCAATGGGATGCAATATTCTGGCATACTTCCACTATTCTCAGATACAGCAGCACAGTTAGCCTAGTGCACTGCCTCTCTGAAACAGAAAGAAACAAAAATCAATCTGTTGTAACTGGACAAGCTGTCACAACCTTACCTTTCTGCCTTGGAAGGCGAACAGTCACAGATGGCTTTTCATTCTTGGGAGAGGCACACAAGGTCCTCTCCACTATCTCACCACAGAAAGAAACAAGGGAACCTGTAAAACTGAGAAGAGGCCAGGATTTTTGTCCTGCCTGAAGACAAAAGTAGTGGAGGAAGGCCTGACATGAAGATTGCCAAAAAGGACTGGGTGAAGTGCTGTCTTGAGCCCAGTTTCAGAGGAACCTGTCCTTGAGCACCTGAGCTACTGGACTGAGGGCAGCTTGCTGCAGTCTACCCCACGCAGAGACAAGAGGCCCCTTTAACTTCTTTTATGCCTCTTCAGGCTCAGCATTGACGAAGAGTAAAGCATTACAGCCTTTCTATCTGCTTAACTCCTAATTGTTTTTCTTAATTAGAGGAAGAAGCCAAGATTAAAAAAAAAGTTTACTGTAAGGCACTGGCGAAAATTCCAGTGTGCATGCATATCACTCCAGATTAAACATGCTTTGAACAGAAAAGCCTCTAATCCTAGTATTTTTTGAGCAAGTTCTGCTAAAATAATCTACAAACAACAAAAATAAGTCATATATTCGGTCTCATTTTCCCTACTGTACCTGTTTCCACTTCTCTCAGGAATTTAGCAGAGAACTTTGGATCCTAGTCCATACCAGCAGTAGCTGAAACATTTTCTGGACACTATTTTGCAGCGTCCAGAAATCCATTTAGCTTTGATAACCAGGATGGGAGAGGTGTGGGTTACTTCCACACAGGAAGATTTCCAAACCATATTCCTAGAGTGTTCATTGCTGTTTAATATAGCACTGTTTGCAATAAAAATGAATACAGACCCATTCTCTAAGACACAGTCACTTGTAATTTGGGGCAGACCAACATACCTGCTGCTAAGCACTTCTGGAATGGAGAAAATTCTCTGGTCCATGCCTGTCAGCACCATTCTGGCTGCCAGCTAGAAGTGAGGGAGACACAGCCTCAGATAGACTGCAGTTTACAGGTATCCCCAGTCAGAGCAGTGAAGATGAGCCCTGCACGCTTAGAGGTCGGTCAAGCAACTCATGCTTCCTCTCCAGATTAATCCCAAGGCAGAAAAATGTGAAGCCCAGCAGCAGCCTCTGATGGAGCTTAGAGAAGAACGGGACCATCAACAAGATACTCTGTACTAATAATTTTCTAGCTAGTTTTGGAGGGATCTACAAGTCATCTGTGAAAGCCCAGAGCAATAAGACACTGCATACCTGGCGCTCAGGCAGACAGGAGAGCCAGGTCTCATGCTGTAAGTGCCAGGTACCTTGGACAGGCAGGCACAGGGGGCAGGATGGCCTGGTCAGGAACGTTGCTGGCACAGGTGGAAAACAGAGCTTGTCAAACACTTCCAAGTCCTGAGGTAAGAGTGATAAGGCAAGACAAGAAGACTATTAAAGGAAGGAGGTTAAAGTTATTTAGGGAAAAAGGGGAAGAACAACGGTTTAAAGAAAAAAAAAAATCCACTGAGCCCAGAACTCTGAGAATTTTAATCAAACACAGAACTGAAGCAATTTCTTGGCAAGAAAAATGGAAATTCCAAGCCTCAAAAACAGCTTAGTCACCCTCTGATTCCTCAACTCCCACATGCAGTTCAGCAAGTCTCCAAGAGGAAACAGCAAGACAACATCTCTCTTACTGAGCAGCAGGGTACGATGAAACGATACAGTCCATCCTGGTGCAGAAATGGAAACCATCGTAGAGACTTTCCCATAAAGAGGAGTAGTGCCTGGTGAGGGAGGGGAGGAGAGAGAAAAGGTGATGAGAAGTGCTAGGAAAAAGCCACAAAATAAAAAATACAGCAAGAGAGCAAGCCCAGCCCAGGCAATGTTTTGATAGAGAAGTAAGATTAGCACAACCAAGGGTATGGTAAAGTAGATGCATTTACAGGAAGGTGACAAAGAGGAGATGGAACTTCCTTGGCGTGGCACAAGGAAGTTGCCTGCATAAACATACATCTCTACCATCTAGATACCTAATTTTCACACAGGCTCCCTGAGGAGCCACCCCCGCAGCCTAGCAAATCACACCCCAAAGCTGCCTCACTTCTTGCTGTGTCACGCCCTCTCCTCCATCACAACTGGTGTTCTCCAGCTCTGGTAGATTCCCAATGGCTCTGGGGTGGCTCCACAGCCGAGGTCTGCCCAGCCACAGCACTGTGGCTTGGAAACTGCGCTGCAGCTCCTGTCCTTCTCCATCTTCTTCTTTGGGTAGCTGGTAATTGCGTAACATAAGCCCCTCTTTCTGGGTAACCAAGAACAGGTGAGATACACAGCTGGTTGTTCCAGTGCTGCTCTGCCCCCCATGACAGTTCTCATCTCTGTGAGTATCTGACTTGGGATCCTCCAATTTCAGCACTTTTGCCTCAGGAGCTTCCAGCTCAGATGTTACACTGTCATCTTTCTTCTTCCTCAAAGAGGAGCTGTTTTCACTCCTAAGGCCTTTCTGGAGTTGTCCTTCAGCAGCATGGAGAACCTGAACATCCTCAAAGTAGAACTGCACATAGACACTGAAACAACAAATGGTAGCAGTGAAACTCCGTGTCCCTGAGAGGTGGCTGTCCAAAGCAAATGATTATCTGGGAAAAGCACCGCTGGGGAGTGCCCCACAAGTACTCATATCAGGAGCTGTGCGAAAGAGGGAAGCAGAGGCCAGCTACTAGGCTGTGTGTATTCTGAACACAGATGGTGGGTTTATTGCTGATAAAGAGCTCATTTTCTACAAATAGGAAAAAAGGACAGTTGTTTTGGCACTGAAATGCTATGTTGATATGAAGCTTTACCACAGACCCAAAACAGTTGTGGAACTGGAGAGTGATGATCTTACTTGCATACTGAATAAAGGGATTCACCTAGTTTTTTTCTCCCTCACATGCTCCAGATTTTCCAGGTGCTCCCAGGAGGGAAAATCAGTCTGAAGGAATCTCTCCACTACAAGTTGGTAATTTTCCACTTGCAAGAGTGATCCTGCAAACACATCAGAGAAAGGAGCTGAGCTAAATAAAAAGAGATCATAAAACCAGTAAACTCAATATCCTCATTTTAAAGTCACAAGGTCAGGCAGTGACAGTTCAGCATCTCCATACCAAGTCTCTTCTTCCTTGTTTTGGAGCTGGGTGGCAGAAGAGCAAAAGCTCAGCACTCAAATATAGTTTAGTGGGACCTACCTATGAGAGCTGTATTGGCAAAGGGGCTACCATCCTTCTGGGATATCACACAGAGAAGCGTGCTGCTCTTGTCCTGCAGCTGGAGGAAACTGCTCCTGGAGGAGACCCTCAGCACACCCAGTAGTATCTACAACAGAAAGGAAGCTGCGATGAGCATCAAACAATTCCCATCTTTGAAAGCCATAAATTAAAGTGTGTGGAGTAGCAGCTGAAATTCAGCCTGTTTTCAACACAGCTCAGTGAGAAAAGCAGTGTAATTTCTGAACAGGAAGAACAGGCACGCACTAGACAGGGTGCTGGAAGGCATGGGGGGATCCGAGAACTCTCAAGGCACAGGCAGTAAAGGGAACAAGGTACTTACCAGTCGGGGCTGGAAACTTCCTGCTGAGAGTGTGCAGTAGGACCAGGCCAGTCTGCGATTCAGCTCCTGGGTGCCCATATGCTGTGCCTCCAAGGGAGAGAGCAACTGTGATGGACTGAAGCCTTCCCAGCTCTTCTGTTCTGCCACATGGCAAACTGCAGACAGAGGTGGGGCCTGGCACGGGGGGTCCAGAGTCAAATACTATGAAAAAAGAGAGAAAGAATGGATCAGCTGATTTTCTTCCCATCAGACAAACAGCAAACAGCTCACAGAGCATTTACTCACTTTCTGCAGGGGACAATGGTGTACTTTTGCTAGAATTTCATTATAAACATCTCTTGCTTCCTCTCTCTCTGGCAACATAGCTTGCAGAAGGGGGACAAGGAACTTTTCAGCAGCTCCTGGGCTTTGGTGAGTACAGCTAAGCAGTCGGCGGCGCCCAAAGAAACAAGAAAACCTGAAAAGAAATTATGACTTAAAAACATTAATAGTCCTCACATTTTAGTGAGTCTTGCATGTAAGTTGGGGATTCCTTCTGCTTGTTATGAGTGAATATGCTGTATAGGATAGGAACTAAGGAAAGCAAGACAAGAACATCAAGTAATTAAAAAAAAAAAAAAAGAACATTTAAGGCCAATGCAGATTCCTTTTGGGCAAGCAGATAAGGAATAGGAAAATATACAGAAGTGGATAGACTAACAAAATCTCAAAACTAAAGTAGCCAAAAAACCAAACCTCGTGAAAATAATCTCCCTCTAAGTCACGGAAACGGATTTCCATGCATTTTGGCTAAGCTAGATATCATTACTCGTGTTAGGTACAACTTGGCTTTCTTTTACAGGATGCAAAAAATCACAGGGCAGAAACAACCAAAGACTACTCTTGTTCCAATATTTTCCTCACGTGGTGTTCCTTTCAGAAGTTTAGCTTACTGATTTTGAAGGCCTGGAAGTGATCACACTGCCAGTCAAAATATGACTTAACAAGAGAAATTGAACTCAAATGAAAAGAGATAGCAATTAACACACTGGAACAATTTTCAAGCAGTAGCAGGACTTAGCAATCACGTTTAAAGTGAAAAACATAATAAAAACTGATACTTACAGCTAGCACAATTCCCAGGGCAAAACTGAAGCTGTTTTATTGGAAAGCATAGTAAAAATTCCACAGTGCCAGTAAAGGACAGGAACACTGAACATTCTGTAAACTGCTACTTGACTGAGATTTAATATATACATTTTAAAGTCCAAGACAGCAATTACAGTGATCAACCATAACTGTTCAAGAAAAAAAACCCAATATTTTCACTAACAACCCAGAAGCAAACCCACAAACCGGCCCACAGCCGTCTTGCAAACATAGTGCAGCCATCAGGGAGAGCAGGAAGCCATTTGGAAGACCCAGAGATAAGCATGGGTGGGAAAATCTGCTACGACAGAGGCTCTCAAACAAATGATCACACTACCAGCAATACTCAGAATACCTCAAACGGATATGCTCAGCAGCTGCTGCCGCTTCTGTGAGCAGCCAGGATGCAAGAGCCTTTGTACTGGTTGTGATCTAGTTGTAGCAGCGTTTTCCAGCTCCAGACTCAGTGCCCATCTTGATTTGCCAAGCAAACCACATTGGCAGGCAGACATCCCTACAGTGCTTCTGTATTTCAGGATAAAACTTCCCAGGCAGGACTACATGAGCACAATGTCCTGGAGTGCTGCAGCTTCCTGAGAGCAGTGGGCTTACTGCACATGCACTTGAAAGCGGTAGAGGATTTTCTCATAAGAACAAATGCAAAGTACAAGCAACTGGACATTGTGTGAAATCTAGATGAATAGCTTAGGCTGATACATCAGAACCAATAACTGTTAATGGTATCCAAGCATAAAAATTTTGTGAACACTTGGTCTAGAAGATGCCCAGGTAGTCTACAAAGCACATTTGCACACAGCCTGACTTCAGAACTGTCCTCACCTCTCCTCAAAGGTCTCCAAGAGGCTCACCAGCCAGAGGTAGAGTGGCATACCAAGATTGTAGCGGAAGAGGAGCTGTAAGCACAGATTTCCTGAAGAGGCTGGAGGCTGGTAGGGGGTGCTGAGCCTTGAAAAACTCTTCAGCACAACAGTGCTGCTCAGGCAAGCACCAAGTACAATGAAAGGGAAGGATACCAGGGGCTTCTGCAGGAGGTGGACATCGATGAGCTGAGATACACAGACATACAACATAAGAGATAGCTAGTCTGCCACTACTTCCCAAAACCATCACCCCACCCTAAACCCTTGGTCACTCTAATGGATTGTCTATAATCAGGCCTAAGGCACCTGGCACAGCTTAGGAAGGAATCAGATAATAGTAATTTCAACTCTAGTGACTAAGCCTAGACAGTAAGATCCGCAATTCTATTCCAGATACTTGCTGACATAGTTCCAGTGTTGCTGCAGCCTTCTGTTGACCCACACACTCACAAGCCATCCCCAGGGCCTAAGTCTTTTCCACAAATGCTTTATGATTCGCAAGTCTCAACTTACTTCCACACGTGCTCCTGGCCGGAGTCCACGTGCAGATTTCAACACCGGCAGGTAAGCAAGGCATAAGCAGACTTGGTTATCCAGTAAAAAAAGACCAGCTTGGACATTGAGTATTTTGGTGACAACTCCCTAAATAGCAAGCAAACAGAAAGTTACAGGAGTGTAGAGAGTTCCAAAACGTAAGATACTCACAGGCCTGAGCAGTAAGGAAATAAACTCATCTTGAAAATAAGTCCTTGCAGGTCATGAGCTGAAATCCTATAGGATGAGTGGGTGAAGGCTAACCCTATGAATCCTTACCACATAGGAGATGATCTTGGACTCTTTGGTTGATCTTGGCCCCTTCTCTTCAACTCCCAGCTCCAAGGAGCCACTGAGCTGCTCAGCAGTCTCAAGGGAAGAAGAGTGAGCGGATTCTTCTTGCCAAGTACTGTTCAGTGGCTGCTCTCTCACGTGCTCTGCACAGTAGGGTAGAAGGCAGGAAGGAACACCAGTGACAAACGTCTTTTGTCCAGATTTCTTCAGTCTGGACATACTCAGGCCTGTTATTGTGTACCTGTGACCCAACTGCAGGACATGATGCCATGCCAGCTGGCTGGGTTCCTACAGCAGAAAAAAACCAAAAGCAACATCAGCATCAACCACACTGGAAAAAATTCTTCCTGACCCCAAAAACCCCACCCAAAACTCCCTTTTCCCTCCAGAGGATTGCCTCACACTCTTAGCAAAAGGGTGGTCTCTGCAAGACATTTAGAAACACTGCAACTGCATGAGGGAGGAAGACACAGAACTAGACTTCTTACATACAGAGACTATTATACCTGCATGGAATATTTAAAAAAAAAAAAAAAACACTAGAAAAGGAAGAATAAATCAAACTGGGAAATCAAGGGCAAGCTTCAAAGAATTAATCAACCAGCACATACACAGACCATGAATTTGTGAGCAAAATTCCAAGGACTTACCTGCACCAGCACAGGGACACAAACAGATGAGGCAAAGCACTTTAGAAATAGAAAGAAGAAAGTCTTGCGGCGAACACAAAGGAGAGGCCCGAGTCTGATCAATTCACCTGCTACAGTAAGCTTTGATCTTTTCCTACATGGAATCCTAGAGGGCAATTGAAGAAGCAGATGAACTCAGAGATGAAAGAACAACTCAAAAGTATCTCAAAAGCAAAATAAACACATATGCAGCATGCGCTTTTTAGAAATAAAGGATCCAACAAGGTAATATGAACAATCTCTCAGAGAGATTTTCAAAACAATATCTGGCTACAAAATTTGTACTTTAACTTGTACATACTAAATCTCTTTGATGATTTCAAAAAACTTCATATTTGAAGACAGAAGGATTACATTGAACAAATTCACATATTCCATGAGAACACTCAGAATATAAAAAGCTTTACCACAAACAAGAAGGTAATTATAGGTGTAAAGGAGAAGGAAAAAAGAAGTCACAAGCAATTCTTCAGCAGAAAACAGATCTTGGATTTGTAGATCCACGAAACGTGACGCTGTGGAAGCTCTGAGCCTATAAACAAAAGAGGCCTGAAAGCAATAATGGAGTCTTTCTAACAAACTTGGCACAGACTGAAACAACAGCAAAACTGAAAGCAGATGAGAGGAGAGAGAGGTGATATTTCTTTAATCGTTTCTGTTTGTCATTTCAAAAAATGAAAAAAAAAATTCAAACAAACTGTTTGTAATTTTCATTTCGGTTGGTACTGGACTTGAGGATAACCATCCCACTTACGCTAAACAAACACATGTTTGATTCCAAAACATATAAACAAATATCTAACTTTATGACTTAGAAAAAAAACAAACCAAGATGTCCCCACACAGTAATACCAGCAATTCATTGTTAGCATTTTTAAAGAAGGAACATGGAGAATTGGTCAGATATCAGTCAGTAGCAGAGGAGCTTTATGTTAAAAGCCTGAGAACATATACTGAAATACAGAAATAGTTTTCTTATTTAGAGAGGTCCCTTGAGCCAAATCAAACACACTGAAAATAAGTTTCTCACAAGCAGATAAACCCAATTAAAACAAAAGATAACTAAAAAGAAACTCAAGCAGCATGACTAGTAACATTTTATTGTATACTGTAACTAAATTACACCAAGAATTCTCTGTTCAAGGAGATAAAACGTGATCTAGCACAACCTGGAATTATCAACTTCAGTAAGATTTGCAATTCCATTGGCTACATTTTCACATACTGTAAACTGAAGAACAGTTACTCTTATCAGTTGACATTTCCCTGGTACCTTTATCTCAATAATATTATAAGAATTTGATCAGTGGCACATATTAGTTTCATATTACAATATAGGATTACTTTCAATTATGCTTCTGGTTCACTTGAGGTAAAAAAAAAAAAAAAAAAAAAAAAAAAGTTGAGATAAAAATTTTAGCCTCAAAGTTGAAGCAACACTTTGTTCTCATATCCTCTCTGTAATATCAAAATACATCTGGAAATAATTTAGAATTGTCTTATTTTATCAAAATACAGAATAAAAACTTCCAATTAAGTCCTGGAAAACAGATAATTAATGAAAAGTGGCTTTATTGTTTAACTTTTACTTCCACCACTCACCGTTATGCTTCCACCTGTGGCAGAAACAGAATTTGTCTCTTCCTAAGGCAAGTTCTTTTTGTGGTACCTGTCAAACCAGACCAACAGTGCTATGGTGGAATTGAGCATGTTATGTGTTTACCTGGAGGTAAGCAGTGGCTCAGCTGATGCTGGGTAGGTGACTGGAATGCTGTGAAGTACTTCCTTGGGGGCATTTACTGGCACTGGATCCTCCAGGATTTCCAAGTACCCTGCTGCACTCTGGTCTGTCTGTGGTATATATGACCAGCTTGGGAAGAGGAACAGTGACTCCAGCCACTCAAGTTCAAAATGCAGGAGCTAAACCAAAAGATGAGATAAAAGCTTTAGATGAGTTACAGTATGTTTTCTCAATATCACTTACAATACTCATTACTAATCTACCCTTGCCTGCACATCACAAACTTGTCTACTGCTGAGCTTCATTAATAAATGAGAGCAGTGTTTTCTGCCCACTCTCTCATCTTGCATGGAGAACTTCTGTCCTTCCAGATGCAAACCTGGAACAGATTTGCTGAGCCCTACAGCCAGCATTTCCTGAATTACAGTAACACCCTCCCAAAGGTGATAATTAATTCACTGCAAGGCTTAGTTATTTTCAGACTATTTTTCTAAAATTCTCACCTGTTTTCTTTTCCCCTGTGTTTTTGGTTAGAAGTTCATACCAATATAGCTTTTTTCTGGTCTTTGCCTCCTTGGAAAGCACAACTTCAGCTCTCTGTCATCACTGCTCCAGGGGTTGTTTCTTACTTAGACTTCCCTTGCAATGACCTTCAGAAGGCTTTTAAGTCAATTGTCATGCTAGCTATTATTTTCTGCAAGTTATCCATGCATCACTGAACACCCAGTACAACTCTCCAGGAAGTTATTTCTGCTCCACTGGTTGGAATTCAGCAAATAGAGGGGAGGTCTCCCAGGCTGCCTTGTACTATGGCAAATTTAACAGAAGTGTACTGGCAGTCTCTTTTTTCTGGACCAGTATATTCAATATATCTTCTCCTACTAATGAAAAATTTGACATGCTCTGTCATCTCCTCAGGTTCTAAGCTTGCTGTTTTCCTGCCTGCTACAGAGATGTGTTATTTCCCTCAATACAGACTTTGGCGGAATATTTGAAGCCCCAGGTGGTCTGTGACACTGACCCAGAAGCGGGAATAAACACAGAACCCCTCAGACCAAGGACATACCTCACATGGAATTATCCCAGTATTATCTTTCATGTATAGGCAACCATGTACCAACTCTTCTTTGTTCTCTTGCCTTCCATCAGTTAAATAGCCAACCAAGATCAGGTAAGTCCTTGGCAAAGCACTATGCGTGGGTAAAGCACCTTGTCCTTGACGAGCCCATTCTTTAAATTCGTTAGTGCTCCAGGTCAGGTGGCTGCAGCAGGGTATACGCTGCTGATGCTGTAGGTCAGAGATGGATATGAAACTGGAAAAAAAAAGAAAAAAGAAAAGTGAGAATATAGCAGGATGCAGGAAAAAAATCTGTCTGCAAAGTTTAGAGATTGAAGTGATGATTGCAGTGGACAATGCTTGGCTAGGTCAGAAGAGTCTTAGCACACCCAGAGTGTGG
Organism: Cephalopterus ornatus; assembly: GCA_013396775.1. NCBI lineage: Eukaryota > Metazoa > Chordata > Aves > Passeriformes > Cotingidae > Cephalopterus > Cephalopterus ornatus. Next base: position 96,410 of record VZRE01010061.1, read on the forward strand.
TCTGATGATATAACATGGCAAGAACCAACTCATTCACTGGCATTTATCAATTATCTCTCTCAACTCAGTAAACATATGTCTGTTCTACTTGAGCATCCTCTCTGAAAACAGACATCCTTTGCTACTACAGTTATGTGAGCAGGCATGGAGAGAATTTGAAAAGAAATAATAATTGAGACTTAATAAACATGTTTTCAAGTACATGTGGGAGGTGGGAAGGAGAACAGTTACTAGTTCAGACATTTCTAGCTTGAATGGGACACTCCCTGAGAAAACCCCACAACTTCTCCACAATTTACATATCAGTAACAAAGACAGGCAAATACAGACTAATTCCATCATTTGGTGCTAGAATTGCTGAACTGTAGTGAAAGTAATTTTGAACAACTTCTAGATGAAGACTGTGACAGTTTTGGAACAAATTCTCTCCTGTAGATAAACAAAGCTGAGAGACAGCAAGCCAGTAATATTAGACTAGGCTTTCACTTATAAGAACAGGGTCGAGCTTAGCCCTGAATCTTTCCACCCACCCTTCTGGCTTTGGGGAGAGAAGGAAGGATGAGATGGAACATTAAATCAACCACATCTAAAGCCATCCACAGTTTAGCATCTATCATGTTTAGACTGACCGTGGTACTGAACATGGGAGAGAACAAGGCAGCATCCTCAATAGATTCTAAACCTTTTCAGTGTTTAGTATGATCATGGCAGCATTCATCACTGGTGCTTACATCCTGGCTGTCTATGTTAGAGAACTAATGGAAGTCCTCTGTCCATGCCAGCATCAACACCGAAAGAGCAAACGCAAACTGTTCTCCAGGTAGTGACTTTAGCAGTTGTTTCCAGTGAGGTTTGCTGACAATTTTAGGTTGTGAAACTGGAGCTTTATTCACAACACACACTTGCTCAGTAGCAGGACATAATCAAGTTCAGGGAGCATGAATTTGAAGAGTTTCACTTGACTAGTCAGGTGTCAAAAGTTCAAAGCCAGAAATGAGTCAGCAATAAACTGAATTTAGATATTAAAAAAAAATAATAAGAAAACATAAATTTATGCAGGTATTTGTGTGTTTCACAGAAATCTGAACAGGAGATTACTTGAAAATGTTCCATTTTCAGAGACAGAGCAGCATCAGGAATACTGACACCTATGACCAACATGGAGAACACGGTGCTCATGTTTTTGTCCAATGTGCTGTGTGCTTTTTGGGAGAAACCAAAACTACAGCAGTACACTGGGTCCTGATTATCACATATACAGAACTAAACAGACTCCCTTCTGGTGATCCAGAGCTTGGTGGATAGTTGTAGATGTAGCATGCTGCTCAGAAACAGATCACTGGCCTCATATGAGATAACTACCAACTACCTTCAACTCTTCTCTATGAATATATTCCCCTGAATATAAACCAAATTCTGGTTTAAACATCATAAAATATATTGAAAAAATATGGCTTAGATGAGATCAGTTTAGCTGGCTTAAAAGACCTACCATCTACATTTATAAACTATTAGTACAAAATTAAAAGTCACGAGTCCCCAGTCAATTCCAATTGACCTTTGCTCCCAAACTGGCTGTGCCAAAGGTTTTAGTAGATACTCTCCCACCATAAGCTGGAGCAAGAGAAAAACAGATCCAGACAAGCCAAACCTTCCAATATAGATATTTCTCAACAAGCTGTGTGTTTTTCATGATGGTGAGCATCCAAAAACCTTTTACCAATTAAAATAAGGACCACGTTATTCTAGAGTGCACACTGGAACGCTGGCCTCGGCTGGCCAACAGTTTCGGAGACTGTACGCAGAAACATCCTCCTGGGCAGGCTGTCAGGATCCAGCCGGGAAGCTGCCGTGCAAGCGCTGTACAGAACAGCGGCTCGCCCTCAGCGAGACGCCCCACTTCGGTGACACCCTCTGCCTACGGCACACTAGCGGATACGGTGCTTAATCATACCGCAAGGGCGGCCGAGGGCGCACCGAAGCCAAAGAAAGGCGTGCGGTTACCCGTGTTCGACAACACGCCTCCCACGGCCGCCATCCGGGGCGGGCACCGCGCACGGACGAGCCGCGCTGGGCTCCGGGGAGGGCCGCGCGTGGGCACGAGGCCAAGAGGGGCACCCCCCGCTCCGTTCCTTCATCCCATTCCGCCCCTTCCCCTCACCCGGCCCTGCCGTCACCTGTAGCCGAGCGGCAGCGCCCCGCCGCCCGCACTCCGCAGGCACCGCAGCACCGCCTCCAGCGCCGCTGGCTCCTGCCCGTCCGGCCCCGGGAGCGCCCGGCGAGCGAAGTCCCGAGCCTCCCGCAGCCACCGCTTCTCCTGGGGGAAAGAAGCAGAGGAGCGGGGCCTCAGCGCCGAGTGGCGGGGAAGGCCCGGGACCACCCCAGTCCCTCACTCACCGCCGCGCCCGGCGCCGCCATGACGGACCGCGCGGACCGCGCCGTTGCCGTGGCAACGCGGCGGCGGGAAACGCGCAGGGGCTGCCGGGAGAGCCAAGAGGCACCGCCCGCGTGCGGCGCTTCCCGCCCCCACCGAGGGGGATGGCGAGGGACGGACACCGCGGGGTTAACAGGGGCTGGATGCTGGGCACCGAGCTGAGCCGCCCCATTGCTCCCCTCTACAAGCGGGCATGGAAGAGAAAATAAACTGTAAAGTTCGCGGTTTGAGATGCGGACAAGGAGACATCAGTCAGCGATTACCGTCACGGGCAAAACAGACTGAACTTGGGGATATTAATTGGATTTGTTACCAACAAAATCAGAGCAGGATAATTGGAAGTAAAATAAATCTTAAAAGCACCTTCCCCCCACCCATTCCTCCTTCCCTGGCTCTACCTCCTGCCCTCCAGCGGCGCAGGGAGACGGGGTGTGGGGGGTACGGTCAGTTTTTTCTGCCGATGCTCAGGGAGACGAGTCCTTCCCCTGCTCCCGTGGGGTCTCTCCAACAGGAGACAATCCTTCATGGACCTCTCCAGCGTGAGTCCTTCCCACGGGCAACAGTTCTCCACAAACTGCTCCAATGTGGGTCACTTTTCCACAGGGTCAGTCCTTCGGGCACAGACTGCTCCAGCGTGGGCTCCTCTCTCTATGGGGCCGCAGATCCCTGCCAGGGGCCTGCTCCAGCATGAACTTCCCACGCGCTCACAGCTGGGCATCCAGCTGCCCCAGTATGGGGCTCCTCCATGGGCTGCAGGTGGATCTCTGCACTCCCGTGGTCCTCCATGGGCTGCAGGGACACAGCTGCTTCACCATGGTCTTCAGCACAGGCTGCAGGGGAACCTCAGCTCTGGTGTCTGGAGCACCTCCTTCCCTCCTTCTGCACTGACCTTGGTGTTTGCAGAGCTGTTTCTCACATGTTCTCATTCCGCTCTTCTCTGTCCACAGTTACATCAGCACAATAACTTTTTTTCCCCTCTTAAATGTGTTATCACAAAGGCATTACCACTATTTCTGATGGACTTGGCCTCGACCAGGGGTGCGTCTGTCTTGGAGCTGGCTGGCATTGGCTCTGCCAGACATGGAGGAAGCTTCTAGCAGGTTCTCACAGAAGCCACTCCTGCAGCCTCCCTGCTACCAAACCCTTGCTACCGTGCAATCCCAATACATCTCTGCAGCCCAGGAGCCAGGCTGGCAGACAAGCTGTGTGACAGAAGGGTAGGCTCAGTCCCTCTGGCCCTTGGCACGAAGCCACGGGGCCTTGGGAAGTGCCAGAGGCCTGGCAGGGTTCATGGAGGTGGCAGGGATGGAGAGAGGCATGGACCTGCCAGTTCTGGCAAAAGCTAAGAAGTGGATGTGCATTCATGTGTTTGACATTAGTGTAAATGGCAAACATGCAGTGGGCTGTGAGAGTGCCCTCCCCTCCCTGAGCTGCAGGAGGAGTCAAATGGGAAGATTTGTGGGGATTTCTGTGACATATGTGTGGTTCTAGAGAAATGGTTTGGTTTTTTTGCTTTTGTTTTTTTTTTTTTTTGAAGGCTGAAGGTCCATGAAGATTGAAGGGTGTGTCTCATCCACTCGCATGACAGCATGTGCTAAACCTGAAACAGACTATTAAAAATATTTCCTCCTTTGCAGAATGTGTTTGTTGGTGTGCGAGAATTTTCCCTTTAGGGTCTAATTTTGTATTGTCCTTATTTGAGGCAAGGAAATGAACGGGACAAAACTTGGTAAATCTTTTCCACCTCTACCCTGGAGAGGGCTGCAACCGGATAAGAGGTTATTCTGCTATTTCCTTCCCTCCTGCAGCTAGACAGTCAGAGCTGTTCCAAGCCTGAAGTACAGAAAAGTGCCCTCCTTGTTTTGTCCTGTGCACGTGCCGTTGTTGGCTTCCATACAGCATATAAGCAACTCCGTAGTAGGCACAGTCTCTGGAGGTGTTTGGATTTGTCCACAGGAATTCAGGCACTCCATGAAGTGAATTGTACCCATTTTGGGCTTTGTGTTGGTTTAAAGGTAAACCA
>VZRE01010062.1:0-15730 GCA_013396775.1 Cephalopterus ornatus
CTCTTCTTCTTTTTTTCCCCTACTCCCTTCTTTTTTGGATAACATGCAAATTAAATTGGTTAATTCTGCACCCAACTTTCAGGAAATCTGCCACCAGCAGCTGCCACTGTTTCAGATGTCAGGAGGATGCAGATACACTATGACATTTTGTTCATTAAATAAACAAACCAGGTTCAGGCTAACAACATTAGGTAGAAAGCCCCATCAATTCTTGTACATTTAGTTCACATAATAGGAAGTGACAATTGTTCCTTAGCTTCATAAGCACTATATTGAAGAACAAAAGGAAAAAGCATACATAATGTGGCAACAGCAACAACAGTTGCCATAAAATCCTGCAAGGTTGATTTAGATTAATGAGGCACATAACTTTTTGCCCAAGGCTACTTAAAATAAATATGGCTACAAACGTGGCTACTAGGGGAGAGAAAAAAAAGTCAGAGATTTTTTTTCTCTTATATGTGGTTTTGGTGTTATTTATTTGATTTGACTATCAAATAAGAAAACTATTCCAATAATAGCACATCTGCAGCAGAACAAAAAGATTTGCACTGTGTAGCAATACATAAATAAAAAGAACATACACAAAAATATCCTATTTTTGTACATTTCAGCAGCATAATATTTTATTAAAAAAAATATGTTAACTAGTACATTGACCTTAGGTTAAAACGATAGAGATACTAAAATCTCACATTAAAAGCCATATGTCTTTTCCATTGTGACAAATCAATCTACCTGAAATATCAACATTTTTGGCTTTTACATTAATGAAATGTATTCTGGCTTTTGCATCTAGGAAATAAAAATGTTAAATAGTCAGGATAACAGGTACAATTTGTCAGCTCCACATCATATAATATAAAAGTCACCAAAACTGGAAATTCAGTAATAAAAAAAAAAAAAAATGTTGCCACAGAGGAAGAGTGCCCTATCTGAAAATCAGACCATCCTAAGGTTTGAATATTATAGATAAGGCTGTCAGTCAGACTTAGACTGAAAGGTACAGACAATAGAAAAAAATCCTCACACATTAATATGTATAGCATCGTGATGTGGCTTTTAATATTCCAAAGGGACTTCAGCAACTCCATGGGAAAAAAAAGCCAAACCTGAGACTGGCTTGTGCAAATCCTTGCCAGTGGCAGCAGCCCCACTGGAGGACATGCTACATGGACAGGTGAATGCTAGCCCTTTGCAACACTGGTGGTTTTTTGGTCCGTTCCCTCACATATCCACCCATCCCCAAGGCACCTGCAGTGCGGCACTCAGCTGAGGCAAGGGGTGGGTGCTGCCAAACCAACAGCAACACTGACAGCACACCACCACCACCTCCATGATTTTTTCTGGGGATTCCTTTCCCATCCCCCCCACTTCATTCCCCGAGCAAGTCCAGTCTCACTCCTTCCTGGTCCCTGTCTTCAACATTGCTATAATCTCAAAACCAGTTTGGAGCCTCTCTGAAGGCCTGCCTATGCCTGGAAAGCCAGCGGGGAGATGTGGATGTCATTTTTAGGGTTCCCAACCCATGGTATATGTGGGGTGCCCTGCCCACCCAATCAGATTTGCTGGTACCACATTCAGCTGGTTGCTTTGGAAATACACTCGGGTCTGGACAGCTCCCTAGTGCCTCCATCTGTGCAAAGGTTGAAAACAGGAAGTTGTTCCAGGACAAGTTGGCACTAATTTAAATACTGGGATTTTTGGGCCCTGTGATTACTTGCAGACATTTTTCTGCATAGTGTTAGGGATTCCAGAATTCTTCATCTGCTGTTAGGACATCTCCTCCCTACATGGGACACATCAAGCAGAAGGCCCACCCTCTCTGAAGGAGAGCAATACATGGTGAAAGATGAGCAGAGAAATTTAGGAGGTGCGCAGGTCTCATCATACCCTGTGGGCTTGGAGGGCTCTTGAGTGCCAATAGAGCCCAAACTAGATGCTGCTGAGAGCAAACAGTGTGTTTCCAGTGTCAGGTTCCTAATATCTCAAGGTGTCCATCAGCAGCCAAGCTCTGGTCCCTCCTAAGGCTGCATGTGGAGAGCACGCAGAGGCAGTGGCTCAGAAATGGAGAATGTTGCATCCACAATCTTGCTCCTACTTTCTCACTGACTTGTATGATACCTACTCCAGGTATGATGTGGTCTGAGTCACAGATGAGGAAGAATTTTGCCAGGATATTGCAAGAATAAGATGGTGGGACCAGTAGCATAACCCCCCAGTTTGGACTAGCTGCTGTTGGGGGATCATGGAAGTTATTTCTAAGGGATCTCCACAGCCACAGACTGTAAATCAGCCTGAGTCCTAGGGGAATCTGCTTTTTGACCAGAGAATGCCGTGCTTCCAAAATTTAAATGGAAAACGCTAACATTTATTCATTGGATCATTCTAGATTACATTAGCTGTAGCAGCAATGGAAGACTCAGGCTGTAATATAAACAAGACATTTCTTCATTTCTGCAGATATTTTTCTTCAGGATGAGATAAGCATGTTCTTAGATTTATATATTCCCACTTTTTGGAACAATTCTTAAAATATTCCTCTCCTCAATCTTAGGATGATGGAGACTCTGAAGTGGATGAGAAGATTTTTTGCTTTTAATGAGCCAGTTAATTTCCCTTGTCTTGCCATGCCCTACAACACAAAATTTGTATGAATAACATTCCCACAACAGTGACATCCCTACTTCTAGTAAAAATACAGATATAATTTTAATTTCCTTGAGTGAAGAAGTATGATAGATGATTCTTTGCAAACTGAAATAAGCACTTCAAAATCCATGAAAAAGGTTAGATACAATGACATAAGAAGTGAATTAAATTTAGAAGACCTCTCATTAAAAAAGTAACAGTCATTCTGAGTGGTATTTTCAGCAAACAATAAAAGAACAATAACTTTTGCAGTTATTCTCTTGGGAAGGTTCTTTAATACACTGGTATTTCAATAACAGGACCTTCTTTTCACCCTCCCTCCCTCCTTTCCCTTCTCCTTCTCCTTCTCCTTCTCCTTCTCCTTCTCCTTCTCCTTCTCCTTCCCCTTCTCCTTCCCTTTCCCCTTCCCCTTTCCCTTCATATTCCTCTTTCCCTATTCCCTTCCCCTTCCCCTTCATATTCCTCTTTCCCTATTCCCTTCCCCTCTTCCCTCTGTCCTCCCAGCATCAGTGGTTTGTCATATTGAAGTCATACACCCAACCCTTGAATTTTGTCTTACACCAAACATAAGAATTTGCAAACCTTCACGAGCTTTTAAGACTAGACATTTTTAATGTAGTGTTTAAAAATTCTCTTTGGGAATCAGTATTGTAGGGACAAGAAACAGTTTTGAACCCTGCCTGTTTGGGAAGCCAAGTACCACAGGTGGTGTAAGTTAAAAAGAGGAGAAATATAAAGGACAGCAATTTCATCCAGGAATTCTGTGCAGTTTACAAAGTATGACTAAAAGCCCCAGTCACTGTAGGTGAAGAGCTGCCCAAGGATTTAAGATACACAGTGGAATATATATAGATTTATCTGAAACTGGTAATTTACCAAATCTAGGTAAACTAACAAGCAAGTTTTAAACCAGCTTACGTATGTCTACAGGAGGAATTTACATCAATTACCACTAGCTAGATCTAAAATCATTTTGGTTGACAGCACTGCAGATTTTTTAATGTTGGTGGGGATATTTGTCAAAAAGTAATATGAACATTAGCGAGTTAAATGCAGGTTAATTATTAATTTCAGAAACAGTATTCACACTGTAACCTACACAACGCTAGGGGAAAAAAAGAGATAAAGCAGGAATACATGTAACCATTTTTAAAATATTTTTTTACTATTAAACCCCACTCTGAAAAGTACTGACATTACCTCCAGAACAAAAGAAGGAAGAAAATTCAGACTAAACCTGTCTTCACCTCTCACCTTACCCAGTAGTCCCCAGCCACTGTGTTTCTTGCAAGTATTGAGATCAGCAGAGGACTTGGGACCTTTAAAACACAGATGATGTCTTCCCTGTAGTGATTGCATGTTTCACAGCCTTGTGTCGCCTTGATTTCTGGAACTTTATCCCAACCTAATTTTTCAAGAACCAATTAAATAAATGCCTATGCTTTGCAACTGTAAGATTTTTAGCTATAAAAGCTGCCTTGTGGTACTTTGCCTCAGTCAGCCTCTAATAATGCTCTCTCAGCTCCCCGGGCCGGCAGATTTGCGCTGGTGCTGTGTGCGTAGCTAACAGCTTCCCCTGAGCAGCTACGGAGGTTGCCACAAACTCATGGGGCTCGTGTGTACACAGGAAACACAGTCAGGAAATTAAATTTTCTCTCCCCATAATTAATAAGAGCTAAACATTTGTGGGTTTGTTGTCACTTTTTAAAGTACTGAAGCCAAATCAAAAAAATATGAGCATTTTCAAATTAAAAGTAAATATTTCTTCTAAAAGAGTTTTAAAAAAAATCCCAATGCTATGCAATCATGCAATCAAAACAGAAAAATAAAAAAATCCCTTTTTTTGGAAGGTTGGTTAAGGAATTCTTTAATGTTTACCATTTGCCGAGGCTGATTCACTACAGTATGCAAGCATGCAACAAATGTGTAACCACATGAGTTATCTCACCGATTTCAATGTGCCTGTTTTCATTCTGAAAGCGAGCATAAGCTTCAGAGCTCCACAGAGCAAGAGGCTAAGTTAGGACTCCTCCTGCTAGACATGTTGCTGGTACATTTTTCAGAGGTCATTACACAGAATACTGTCCTTACGAATAAACTGTGCTTTTTATAAGAACTGTTCTTACTTCGGAAATTCTGGGACTGTACGAGTGCTTGGCGAAACAGGAGAAACAATATGCAACAGATCTGCTTGACAGCACATTGCCAGCACATTTTTAGGTGAAATGCACTAAGCCCTGAAAACAGATAATAGGCATTCTTTCTCTGAAATATCCAGAGCATCTCGCCTTTTCAGTTCATGTTTCGTTTTTGCTGCTCTGCAAAATCCTGCGTAATATTCAGACTGTTACAAGGGGAAAAAAAATCCAAGTGGTTTTTTTTAATAAAGGGGTACAAATCACTTGATTTAAGATAGGAGTAAACCTCATTCTAGCCACTCCTTGCATCATTTTTAAATAATTGTGCAATGGAAGTTCCAAGTTTCTTTTTTAGATTTGATTTTCTAAATAGAAGTCTTCATATTTCAGTTCCTATTAAGGCTCCATTTTGAAAGCATAGTATTTGTTCTCTGTTAAAGCAAAATAAACACTGGATTCTACAAGAAAAATTTGTAAAATCAGGTCTAATGTGTGCCTTTATCATTAGCTGTCATTTCATTGTGGTTAAATATGTAACATACAGAAGGATGGACTATTAATTTGAATGATTCCGTCAGAACTTACTTACTTAAACGAGGCAAATACCAGAATTGATATCTAAGATATGTCAAGGGATGCATTTTTGAAAATTATTTAAAGCTGTATTATAACATTGAAAGCTGTAGAGAACCCATCTAAGATTTTGGATAAACACCTCTTAGCCCACTATGTGTTATAAAAATCATTTCTGTAACAGAGTGAGCAGAAAAAGTACATTTTGTGCTTACCTCGTTAATCCAACAAGTTTATGCAAAATTATTGTAGTTACTTTTATTGAAGCACCGTACACACTTATGTCAGTGTACATATTACAAATAATAAATAATTATTATTAGGAATGGTTGAATTATTCATTGAGGATAAATTATCTAACAAATACAGAGTTTTTTCCCCCTCCTTGTGGCTTGTTTATTCTCTGAAGATATTCCTTTTTGCGTGGGTTTTTTAATAATGAAGGATATTCAGCCAAAGACTGCAAATTGCTTGCTTAGATTGCTCCTGATTTGATTACTTGTGATTATTTGTGAGACACAAACATGTTGGTCACATGAGTCTGGGGCTGGTTGAGTGGCTGGTGGGCTGGAAGAGGGTCCCAAGGATTTGTGGGTGGGGGTGGTCATTGCAAAGGTGCAGAAGCACCTCTCTTGGAGTTACACCTCCATTGCTTCTCACGCAGCTTGTCATCGGCGATCACAGCATGTCAGGTACCATCTCCCTTGAAAGCTGATAATGTGACAGGGATCATGAGTTTAACGGAATCAATGTATAATTAATAGCTTATAAAATCTTCAATGAGTGAATGAGGAGCCCCACCTGGGGATGAGAGGGATGAAATGAACAATTAAGATGGGATGAGGGCACTTCACAGCTAGTGGATGTGGAGTGAAAGGAAAATAGCCTGGTAGCACCCTGTGTGCTGAGTTCCTTGCAGGGTTGAAACAGGTATTTAGACAGGTCACAAACTTGCTGTCTATTTAGCCAGAGTCCATGAGCATCTGAGGCTCCAGGCAAAATGAACCCCTAAAGCACTAACCACATAAAAAAATATGAGGATGGAGAGGAGTACGACATGAGGGTCCAGACCTCAGAGAACTGCAGGGCTTGTGGGAACCCAGCAGGCCTCCATTCCCAGACATTCCTGCTAGGATGTAACAACCACTAGCTCTGGTGGGGCTCAGGAGAACCCTTCTTCTAGGGCCCGGTGTGCATGCGATCCCTGGGCAATCCCTTTTTCCAGAGTCCTGTTTGCCAAACTCTCAGGTGGTCTGGCTGCGGTAGGTGAAGGGAGTCAAGACACAGCTGCCAACTGCAGCAGCCAGCTTAAAGCCATGTGTGCAGGCTTGCCAAGGGACCCCAAAATTCAGCAGCTTGGGGGCTGCTGCCAAGGCGGCGGCTGAGTGGCTGGGAAGGAGGTCCCACTGGTGGGCATTGCCCAGCCCGGGGCGGGCTGCAGAAGGACATCCCACAGCTCTGGGCCGTCCCTGAGTGTCACAAAGACAAATGTTGGAAGGCGAACACTCAGCCAAGCAAAAGACAACAATTAATATTTCAGTTTGCTCACAGATGCCTTTGTCTTGGCTGCTCATGCGGAAGTTCACTGTAAGAAAGGCTATTGTGCTGACAAAAATGTGTGTGAGCAAATGTTTACAGAAAGCAACTAGAGGAGGGCAAGCAAACAGCAAAGGGAAGGGTCCCCTGGAACCGGGTGGGTTTTGAGGAACACCACCATTTCCTGTGAGTTTGTTTGCTTCTGATTTGACTGCACTGAACCAGTTCTTGTAGTGGTGGTGTGGCTCCATGCTGCCCAGCCAGAAAGCTGCTGCTCTCCAGGGATGTGGGGTGCAGGTGAAAAGAGGGTGGCCCCAGGCAGCTGGGGCCCTGGGGTGTGGTGCCATATATGCAGTCCATGAGATGGGGGGGTTCCCTTCCTGCATCCTGTTGCCAAGGCCTGTTAAATTAACAGCAGTGGGCCAAATCCCACCTCCAATGTGCACCTAGGTCTGCCGCTGATTTCAAGCAAAGCTGGATGCATGTGGAATTGTACCAGATTTGGCCCTACTGTTTGCTTGCTCCTTACACAGCAGGAGAGTTTTGCTGCTTTTTGTGGCAGCTCCAGAGCACCATGGGTCTGAGGGATGGGGAATGCAACACAGGCAAAATTCTGCCAGTTCCCAACATGTCAGGTACCCAAAACCATGAAAGCTGTTTTCCTGATGTCCTCTTTCATTGAAGATTAAGCCTCCATTTGTTTTCCAGCATTTGATGTTTCATGCCTAATGATCTCTATACTCAGTACCAAAGTTGTCTTACTGACAGCAAATGCCAAGTGTGATTACTCACCCAGCTAGAGATCCTCACCTCCATCTGATGGCTGTGCTCAGGGAATGCCATCACTGTATGGATGGCCCAGTCAGGCTGCCAGCAGCCGGAGCATCCCACCAGTGTCCATGATCTCCTTGCTCCCTCCCTCCCTCACTGCTTCGCCTTATTTTTTTTTCCTTTGGCTTAATATAACTGCACAAAGGCAACACTAAATAAGGAAAATATGCTTCCCAGTAACCGAAACTGACAAAAACAAAGATGGCATGTTTATATAATTAGTTACACATCTAACTTTTTTCAGCTTTTCTTCCTTTCAAATATCCCACAACAACTGCGCAGCCCAAGCTGTGAGTGAAGCTGAAATAGATGTGGAGCAAAGAAATTGGTGGGGTTGTTTTTTCCCCTAAAAAACCATTACAGACCTTAAGTAACTCCTGAATCTTGGAGTCCCTCTGTGACTGCTTTCTGCTGTGAGAGAAATTCATTAAAAGTTAATTAAAAGGTGAAGTTTAATATGTAGTTTCCTTTAGCTAATCCTCCTAAGGCAGCCTCATATGGCACTAATGTATCCATTTTGTTGATGTTAGAAAACAAAAAAGCAAGATTGTCTAATTAAGAGGTTGGTGTTTAACAAGAGAGAGGTTTTCTAATTGGTTATTGAGTCCAAATTAATCTTAACACTGCTCATTTAAGCATTTTCAATCTAACTTGGACTTTTCACCAACAAGAGTTTGCAAAATGTGAATTATTTCCAGGATCTATGACATAACAGTGTTCAGCCTACTTGCTCCTTCTGTGCTCATACCCCTTTGGGACTCAATTTGGAACCCCCTCATCGCTTGATCTGCTTTCCTCTGGCTCCAGTTTAGGAACCATCTTAAGGTCTTCACTGGGCAGGCTGTCTTTAAAGGTGGAGTTTCCTCTCTGTCTTTCAGAATGTTTTCACTCAAGTATCTAAATATGTGTTCCATTTCTGTGGACATCAGTTACTTTGCTGGTAACACATTTTAAGTGCTTTACAGCAATGAACACGCTCCATCTGATTATGCTAGTGCCAAACATATTTTTTTGTCTAATAAAAGACAAAAGCATAATAACTGTATTCCTACTAATTCTGGCTTCTTTTGACAGTGGCCGCTGACTTCCTGTCCTTGCATTGGGAATACAGAAAAAGAAAAAAGCATTGCTTTCCCCATAAAAAATACGAATTTACAGTGCTCAGGCAGACTTATGAGAAAGGGAAAAAATATCCTAAGCTGCTATCACCCAGCCAGTTTTGGCCACCCAGACTTTAATTTTGAGACCACGCTGGGGTAACAGTATGTAGAAGAAATCTACCAAGTATCACAAAAATAAAACAACTACCTCAAGAGAAAAACAATTCTAAAATATAGGCTATCCAGGATAATTTTACCTTTTCAAAAAAATGGATATACTAACAATGCTAAAACCCTACACGTTCATCAAAACCAAACTAAAATTGTAACTTGCCCAGAAAATGAAAGTGCCACCTCAGGGCTAAACAAGGTGACATTTTATTTACAATGTTTTACATTGATTTTTGTTTCTGCGGTCATCATCTGGTCCTCCAGGGTGACAGTGTTTTTGTCTGTGTAAAGAAAAAGCTACTTCTCCTTTAAAAGAAGTCACATAGCCACGATGTTTTCCACTTTAATCTCAGTGTACCTCATGTGGTAATGTCACGCTCTTCAATAACTTCTGAAGGTTAAAAAAATACCTCTCGCCAACATGACACTTTTCCTTGACGTCTGTACTCCTCTCATTTCTTCTTTCTCCTTTGTTCATTTAAATGCTGGCCAAGAACAGCCAAAAAGAAAGAGAAAGGGGAGGAAAGAAGCAAGAGAAAAGCCTAATTTCTTTGCAGAGCCATGGAAGCCCCTGTATGTCCATTTGTGCTTCTTGGAAGCTACAGACATACCATGCCAGACTGAGAGTTGTGCGGTTGGAAACTATTTACTGACCGCTAAAAAAACTCTTCTGGGTACGCCTTTGCGTTCATGGTATAGAAGCTAAAAGTGGGATTGGCCTTACACAGTTCTGGTTTGAAAAGTACACACAAAAAAGAAAGGCATAAAAAAAAAAAAAAAGCCTTGGTTCCTATATAGGAAGGCGTAAGCCTTCTGGTTTGTCCTAAGCACACAAACACTGGATGTACTACAGTATTTCTGGGAGCTGGAATAGCATTCTGGATATACTGAAATTAAGAAGGTTGGGCATGTTTGTGAGCCTGTTGAGTTCCTCACTGCATGTTTTCCAAGACAGAAATGTGAAAGATTTTCCCACTTATAGCCCCCATACCTTTGCTGAGAAGGGATGCCACAAATCACGTGAATAATTAGTGACACTCTTAAGCATCTAGCACCGTGCCCATTTATTTTCTTGGCACAAAATGTATTAGTTCTACACTATTCATTTAGTCTGCATTTAGCAAGAGATAAATTTTAGTCGGAAGCTGTACTGAAAGACAATATATACTGTATGTTGCAGAAAAATCTATTTCCTCTAAGACCATCGCTTTTTTTTTAAACAGAATCAGGAGAAATAGCATGAAGTTAATGTATGTGAAAGCCTAATTTTTGCATAGCTTTGGATTGTTCAAATCTCCTAACTAAATGGCCAGCAGTGACCTTTTCAGGAATGCCATACTCAGTGTTAAATTCTTACCAAAAATGCGCATTTCTGTGATACTCTCATTTAGATAATAGCTCTGTGACTCCTGCTATAAGTGTAGTGAAGGGAGGGAAGAAAAGAGAAAGATTTTCTTTCTCCACAAACGCTAATGAGACTTTTCAACTATGCAGTAGAGTGGAGGGACTTAAGTCTCTCTAGGTGTTTCTGGTTTCCAGGCTTTGAACTCTTGCTGTGCATTGCTCTCTCCATCCTGGCTCTGAAAGGCCCTCAACAGCACATGGCTTTGTCCCTCCATCTTTTTCAGTTTAAGCTACACTCTACCAAGACGACTTTTAGCTTCCATATTTCAGCAGAAAACCAAACAGAAACGGAAATCATTTGATGTATTTTAAGTAGAGAAGGCCAGTAAAATATTTTTTAATGGGGATACAAAGTCTTTCAGCCAACAAGATGTTGGTTCAGTATCAGCATAGATGAGGAACTAAAAGTTGATACCATCTAAACGCTATTAAAGCATTTGTAAACTGAATAGCTGCCTAAGTGCCATTCCCAGTGGCCGCATCACAAAAGCACACTATCAAATAAGTCTGTCTTCAGCTCCATTCTTGTCAGTTTCTCAATAAGACAAGGAGTGAATGGTCGTGGGCAGGGGTCGTCCTTTCAAGCAGGTTATTGCATTCCAAGCTGAAATCTGCTCAGAAACTCTATCACAGTTTAGTATGATGTGCTGATATATTAAATCATATTAATATATTGATATAAGTAGTTGCTCCCTGTCACGAGCCCTCTTTGATGGATTAATAAGTATAAATCCATTAAAATACAGCTTTAGAAAGTCAGTCTAAACTCCTCCCCAACCCCATAAGAGAATGGAAGGCTAGACTTGCAGCAGGCCTGTGGTCCAGTCTACCCATCCGGATACCAGCTACAGGTGTGAGTAGTACCACATCCTGGCAGAGCTGCTCTGAAGAAAACTGTGTCTGCCCCGGGAAGGAAAGAGTTGTGCCCAGGGGAGGTACATGACCTAGTCTAGTTGTTCCTCCCTTGCCACAATCCACCCTCCTATACTAAAGATACTGTACTCTTGTACAGAAACCCTCCTCCCCAACATCAGTACGCTCCCCTCCCACAACTAAAGATTTATGGGCTAACAGAAAAATAGGCAGGATTGTTCTTTATAGGAATACACATTCAGCAGAGTAAATTCTGTTTTACTCACGCATCTCTCTGTACTGCAAAACACATGAGAAGGGAAAAGGCATGGAGCAGAAGTCTGATTCAGGAATATACGAATACAAACTACGTTTTCATGCATACACACAGACTTGTTTGCTGAAAGTTTCACATACATCAAATTAAAACAGATAAAGCAACAAATTCAGACATCATTTACCCGTAGGGAATACATTCAGCCTTTATTTAGCCACTGAAAATTTACTCCTGCTTGTCTGTATCACTAACCTGCTTGGGTAGACTGATGTTTTGATGCCAGAATACCCGTAGGGTTTCCAGAGAACATATCATAAGATTCACAGCTACAGACACATCATTGTAACAAAGTAAATTGGACTTGGGAGCCTTGTGCGAGGCTCAATCTACAGACGACTGAGGGCATTCGCAGAAGAAAGCCTTAGCATCTCAAGAAGTTTGCTGTAAAAATGGGGATACCTGAGGTCATAGGGCACTTCTAGAGACTGGAGGAGAGAGCAGAGTTCAGAATTGCATTCTATGGCTTTAGGGCAGAATGCAGGTGCTACAAATCATACTTGAGTCTTTTAATCCTTTTATGAATATGGCCCTGTATCTTTCTGTGCATTTCACATGATACTGAAGGCATTTTTCTACCTCCCAGCAGTGTTTTTAAAAAAAATGGGAAGACTGCAAAGCACACACTAGTCATAAGGTCAAACTTTGGACCCCATTTTTGCATCACTTGCTTAGTGCAGCGTGGTGGTTGTAAGACCCAAGCTGTGAAGGTCCCGTGTTGTCTCTGTTCTCATATGACTACAAGGGCCTGAAAACATGCACATAAATGAACACCAGCCCCATAAGTGATCCTGGAGATCTTAGAGGGTAATGTTCCTCCTACTGTGTCTGCACAAATAAGACACTCAATAAAGTTGCCTCCGTTCTGAATGAACTGAGCAAGCACAACCTATAGAGTGACACACATGGCAAAGATGTTTTTAAGTTCCACTTTTATTTGAAACTTAGGATTGCCTTAAAGTTCTCCATTTTCTTTTTCATAATGTAGAGTGAAACTTAAAAGTGGCCCCAACTTGCAATGAAAGCTGCAATGAATTTTAGCAAATAAAAAGCCACTTAAAGAAAAAAACACTACTGTCCTGGCTGGGAATTTTAATAGTGCTCCACTCACAGCCAGACTGCTTGTAACTTTTCTATTAAAATGTTAAATCGAGAGCATTAAACAGCTTCCAATTAAGGGGTATATTATCACCTCGATGCACAGGGAGTTTCACACGTAAATCCCTATGTATTAAGAAGAGAATATACCCTGTGGCTTTTTAAATAACAAATAAAAGTTAAAAGAGATTTTGCAGGAGGTAGAAGAGCCATGGAAAGGATTATACTTTAACACACTCTGATCGTAAGAAAACTAATGTTTAAAACTGTATAGAAAGAGTATTTATCTTCATTTTTTTCCCCACTATTTCCAAATATTTCCACCGGGACCTACTTACTAAGATGAAAGTCTAAGTATTCCGTAGAACTGGAAGTATTGATTTTATAAGGACTTTCATATGCACAGGCTGGAGGTGCTATTGGTCATGCCTTGTTAACACTGAGGGCGTCCTTCCCATAGCCACAGTGCTTATTCTATGAGTTTAAACTCATTTTTCTAAGGCAAAGGCAAATCTTTTAATTAATTTCAGTTAGTATTACTTAAAAGAGTCAGAAACAGTTAAGAAATTTCCCCTTAGCATTTCTCATGTTCCTGAGGGCCTTTTGAAGTAAGATGTGAAGAGCTGCAAGTCTCCCAGCCTATACACAGGTTTAAAATTTTTCAGTGTAAACTCAGGGAATAATGAACATTTGGAAAAATCAGACAGTACGGACAAAGTTCATTAGCAGTTGTTGTTTATGATTAAAGCCAGAGACAGTTTAATCATGACTGTTCACTATGGTCACAATGACACCAAAAGCAAGTCCATCAACCACCTTGCTCCTTGATCTGTGGGTTTATATCAGCTGCTTCGGTTGGGTTGAGACAGGGAGGGCACAACACACTAGTGAAAAGGATTTTCAGAAAATTTGGTCATGGACATTGAAGCAGGAGAGGCACTGTGGACTGATGAGAGGTCCAATGGATTTAAGTGGCCACTCATTCCTGCTGACCACATCATCTTGGTGAAGTCAGCTCAAATGGGTGCACCTCAATAGCGATCAAAGTGAAAAATCCTAGCAGGAGATGATGTTTGTGGCATTCCACTAAGGAGCTATGTCAGTAGCTGCAATGTATGTGGTCCTCAACTGTTTGATGTGGACTTCAAATTCACGTAAGGTAATTTAAAATGTAAGTTGTCAGATTAGGTAGATGAAGCTCTGCTCGACCAGCAGGAGAAATTTTGGTAAATGTTTTGAGCTCCTTGCTGTTCGGTTAGTCACTGCAGACAGTCAGGGTCTATGCTACCTGGTCAGGGACCACCTCAAATGTTGTAGATGCCACCCCATTTCTGTCCTGCTCTGCCTCCCCTGTGCCACAGGACAACACCTGGAGAACGCAGGCACCTGCATGAGGCTTGTTCAAATGAATGGTCTCTCCTATCTGAGGTGTAAGAGGTGTAAGCATTTAATATAGGAAAACTGTGAGGTGCCCTTGGTTCAGAGGGATTCTGGGACACTACAGAATAGTTTCCCATAGCCTTCCACAGTATGGCAGAAATAGTTATGGGTTCTCAAAAGAAAGCTTTTCTGTTTACATCAGTCTGGGACTGGTCATGAGTGAGCCCTTGTTGGCCTCTAACCACCAATGGAAACCACTGCTCCAATACCAGACAAACGTGTGGAAGTGTAGGAGCTCAGAGGACAATTTGCTCTATGCGTGGATTCTTTTTAGTTCAGAGAAGTCAGCAACCTCCTGCTCTTCTTTGAAAGAGTCTTCCCCCCTTTTCTGGTGTTTGGACTTCTTCTAAATGTTTGCTAAAACAGTTTTAGGGAAGAGCAGCTGACAGAAAAACAAACTGACAAAAGGTCAGTCCTACTTGGCAAAACCACATGACAGTTTTTGTCTCAGTAAGGCCAGGTGGTGACCCCAAGTTTTCTTTCAGCTCTTGCCAGAAGGAAGGGCTTGAGTGCACAAGGGACACAGTACTTAGACATATGATAGAGCTTACTGAGCTACACTGAAATACAGTGAGATGGTGCAGTTTGCTGGGAGGAGGGAACTGCTGGCAGATCATAGAATCATAGAATATTTGGAGATGGAAGGGACCCAGATGGCTGGCCTCCCTTTGTATCAAGCTATGTTGCTGCACTATGGGAGAGGAGGAATTGCAGCTACTTTCTGCTGTACTTGCTCTACTCATTTCCCCATGCTGTTCCCCCAGCCCTGCCATACTCTGGCTACATGGCTCTTTAAGAATTCGGGAGAAAGGAACTCCCACAAGCCTGTCCTTGCACCTCCGCTGCACCTCCGGCACATAGATGACACGGAGGAGCAGAGGCAGGAGGATGGCAGCTTCTGTGGAAGTAAGAAAACTCTCTTTGAAAGTTATTGTCTTCAAAGAGGAAGGAGAAGGAGCAGCCTCTCCCCCTCTGACCCCTTCCCTTCCTAACAAGCACCGTTAGAGCAGTTTCTGCATAGGATGTTGTATTACAGACCTGGCATGTCTTCCTCTACTGTGCCCAAGGCAGCATCTGCCTGGTCCTGCTTCTGCCCTCCATGGGATCATTGTGTTTGGAGATGGCTCCCATGTTCCATTAAAAAAAGGCAACCCATCATTTCTATGTTAATGTGGTATTTCAGAAAACGGTATGATGAAAGTAAAAAATAGCATTCAGGTGCAGGTCTCAGATGGAAGCAAAGGAGGCTACCTAATTTCATATTTATGCACCATATGCTTTTGACTAAAAAGACCAGAAAACTTGCCTACTCTTTTCCACCACAGACTTCAAGGATTATGGCACCTTGAAAAACTTTGGTATAAATCCTTGGGTTTGCCTATATTATTCATCAAGAATCACCATTTATCAGCAGTTATGAAAAACAAGATACACTGACAAAGACCAAAGTAGATAACTTTAATTACCTAGGGTTTTTTTCACATCATGCTTTCAGTTTGTTCCCTTGAGATTTTTACCAAACTACGCTTTTCCTTTCTTCCTTTTTCCCCCCCTTTTTTTCCTTTTTCCCCCCTTTTTTTCCTTTTTCCTCTTTTCCTCTC
>VZRE01010064.1:1229-20100 GCA_013396775.1 Cephalopterus ornatus
TCTAATTTTCTCAGAACTAGTAAATGGAAAATACTGCTCTCTCATTAGCCATTTTCGTATTTATTCTGTAGTATGTAAGGTTAGAGGTGGGTCATGTTTCTGTGGCAACTATTGTGGAAAAAAAATTCATTGTGCCATAGTCTTATGTTAATTACAACTTATAGCATAAATACACCTCAAACAACTACTTCAATACATTTTTTGCAGTTTTTACTGCAAATTCAGGATTGAGTCAGTCATACAAGGCAAACCTTATCAGCAAAACCAAGAGAAAAGCATATAAGGAGTCCCTCAAAGAAAGTCACATTTCTCAGTTCCCCCATGACATGAGAAACATGAGTTAAAAGACTCTTTTTTATTTAAAACAACACAGCTATTAACAGAAATGGATATTCAAGAGTTGCCATGCAAAGCTCCAAGGTTGTTGATTTTTAGGTGAAGAAATTAACTTATAACACTGCCTTCCCAAATCTGTCCACCTTTACTTCAGAGAAATCAGAACAGCTGTTAAGGAATCTGTTTTCTTTCAGCTTGTTGGTTTAGGGGTTTTATTTCTTTCCTGAAACAAAGGACAATCACATGGTACAATGCAAAATCTCTCTGCTTTATCCAACATCTCCGGTGGTTTGTGCCCTTCAACTGGTGGCCTGTTTTCCAGAAGATGAAAAGCACCCAAACCTCTTAGCTGGTTGCCCAGCTACTTCCATTGTCTCTTTCCCCGCTCACAAAGCCACGCTGTCCATACCTTCACTTCTAAAACAGTCAGCACTGGATGACAGATTTTAGCCAGAAATGCTCTAACGGTTACAGAAATGTCAGTGAGAACAGATCAAGGAGAACATAGTTATTAGGGATACTTTCCTGTTTCATTTTTACAAACATATCCATTAAATCAGGCAAAAATTGTGAAATAATGTTGAAAACTCTGTATGTGTGTATTATTTTGAGAATTTAGTACTCAGCAACTGATCCATATGAGCCTTGTTGCTCTCTCACATCACACAAATTCCTAACTTTTAATTTACTATGCTGAGAAATCCTGGAGACTGCTGTAGTTGATAGTTTCAGGGATCTGTATGATTTCATGTCTGTGATTCAGGTTGGTCTAATCTTTATGCAATGGTATCAGCAGTTAATATGCCAGATTTTATCATTTGCATACATATGGGTTCAGGAAGTATCTTCTTGCTTAGATTGTCAGAGCAAGGAAAACTTCAGGTTGAGGCTTTCCTGAGAGAACAGCTATGCCTTGCGAAGGGGAAACTGGATTTTCACACAGACCTATGGAAGACATGATTTTTGTGGATAAAACAGCTTCTTTTGTGGACAAAAAAAAAATTAAAATCCTAATAATTTTTCAGTCTCAATGCCTCTATGAAGAAAAAGGGAACAGAAAGCATGTCCAGAGACTGAATTTTGTCTTTGATCTTCCTGGGGATCTTTCCCCTTTCTTTTGAAAGTCTCCCTCAAGACAAGGAATATTTACAAAACTGTAAATTCAGTACTGTAAATTCAGGATGTCATCCAGGAAAAACCTGAGCAGTTAAGTACCAGGAGCTAGCCTCTTTGCAGCGCCAGACAGCAAGATGTCCCCATGCGGTTGGTTTGCATTGGATATTTCATGCATTTCATACTTGCTAAAGTAGGTGATCATCAGTTTCCAATGGCTTGTTTTGACCTTATTCGATGGAAAATGAGGTGCTATTTCTGGCGTGCTTATGAACCTACTGTTTAGTCCTAAAAGTTTTGCAAGAAAAGGGATAATAAATAGTTATTCACTTCCACTGAATAACTTTGTAGCTTATGTGCTGAGGGCAGTAACAGCTGCTTCTCGTTACCAAAAAGGCCTCCTACCATGTGTACTGCTAAAACGCCAAGCTAAGGTCAAGCCGAGTAGCAGGTTTTTTTCCCCCAACATTGTTTAAAATCTTTTAAATAAAACCATATTAGAAACACAATCACCTCTGGTAACTGATTTTCAAAAGAAAAGTCAGAAGAGCTGTAAGGTTTTTCAAAAATCTTCTTTATTTCTGCTTTGGAAGCCTTTTTTCTTTTCTGTGTTAAAGGCTCCCTTTATGCTGCTGAACTCTGGAGATTTTGTCCTGCAGTTCTTGGAGCTTTTATTCATCTCCTGCTATATTGTTTGGGTTGGTTTTTTTTTACTCTACTCTGCATTTTCTTCACAAGAGCAGTATCATAATCCAGATAATTGTTCTGAAAAATTACACATTGCTAATTTTTACTGCAATGCACAATAGGGTTTGCTCACTCCCATCCATGTGGTCCCAGGTCTGCTGCTGCTTGGCAAGGCTGAGTTTGGACAGGGAGGAGGTGGGCATTCCCAGAAAGAAGAGTTGACCCAAAATCAAGCAACAGAGGAGAAAAATCTTGATGCAAGCACGTCTCCCTCAATGGATGGTTTGAGGAGGGATTTGCACTTACATGACCTTGCCCCCCACAGCAGCGGATCATTAATTCCCAGATAAGATTGTGCAGCCACTTGGAAGTAAGAACCACACTGCTGACAGAGGGTTCATCCCAAAAGATACAGAGTAAAATCACCTCTAACCTTGGTTGGGGGTGGTCTCTATTTTATTATCATTATTACTCCTCCTTTAATTTGAAAGGAATATGTTAAAATAGATCAATCCCTTGCATTAACTATAGCAGAGAATGGAAAACTCTTTGTACTGATAGGAAGGAGAAAAATCTGAAGCCACGACTCTTGTGGTTTTAACTACGAAGGGTCTTCTAGAGGCTGCTAAAGTCTGTATAGGCAAATAGAGATCCTTAACAAAGCTGCCAGTTAGTACCACTGCCTTATGACCTTTGATATTCTTCTTCCTAAGTCAAAATGCACTTAATACTTAACACAAAGGTGCATCATTTTTTTCCCACTTGTTCCCAGCTGGTTTTCAAATGGGAGGAAGGAATAACAATTTTTATTGATAAAGCAGCAAACATTTAAATATAATCACTATATGATCCCATGTTGCTGTTCTGTGGAAAAACAAACACACAAACAGATAACTTTTTCACTCCTTATTTTTCTGCACTTCAGTTTTCGAACTGCCAAGCCTTCTGTGTAGCCTTCTGCCCCAAATCTGTGTAGTTATTGGTATAAAGCTGTAAAAAGTAGATGAGTTTATGAAATGTATGTTTAGATCATTAATTCTGCTATATTCAGTCAAAGCTGACTTGATCTTCACTCTCAGAATTGTCTTTTCCTGGAAGAGATGACTACAGTAGAGGCAGAGATGGGTTTGAAAGGGATCAATTTTTGCCTCTGTGGAACTCCATTTCCAGCAGTACCATGGTTTTTTTGTGTTCAGTCTTAGGCATCTCAGAGCTTTTGATAAACACATTTTCTGGTTAAATAAAATACAATAATAATTAAAAAAAATTAAAAGAAAAGAAATATTGTGAACAAGTTTCATAGAATGTAGAATATGAAGAAATTTAATCAAGTTACCATCGTGTCAAAACAGCTGGTGCAAAGTCTCTCTTCCAGCTGCCTGGAGTCTCTGAGTGCTGAACTGTCATAGCATCCTGACAGAAACAGAAAAGCAGAGAAGATTCCCGCTACATTACAAGCTTCTTGAGTTATCTCCATCTCCAGTAACTTCTATAGGACTTTCAGCACTTACCACCAGGTTTTTCATTTGAATTCAAATTGTTCTGAGCACAGCTCCAAATAGTTTAGTTCACGTAGCCATGACTAGGCTGGAAAATTGTCATTTGGGTTTGGGTAACGAAGAAAGGAGAGAAATCAGGTAATCTGTTCTACTAGAATAAATTAATTTAGGGGGAAAAAAAAACCAGAGAAACTTGCCATGTTAGAGAAGACCAATGCAAAGGTGAATTAATGATCCATGCTTTAATAGCATTAAAAAATTTTTTTTAAACAATAATTGAATAAAAAATAGGATATTCTGGTCAACAAATCTGGTTTGTGATAACACTAACTGTAATGGGAAAAAATGTGCAGTGTACTGTTTTTAATTGCAGAAAACTGACTTTAAAGTTCTCTGGTATTGGTTTTGTATTCATCACTGTAAATCCATGTCATTCATCTCTGCCATCAGTTTTAACAGGAAAAAGGACCACAGATGAAAAAATGCACCAAAGTCTGGCCTTCAAAGCAGGCTGTAGCAAAGAACAGCCTCTTGTAGGATTCTGAAGTGATATCATTGTGTTCCTTGGCCTCATGGCCAACATGGAGGATGTTAAGGTAAAAGTAACAATTGTTATGTTTAAAACAAAACATTAATAACATTTACAGAACAAATGAGCTCCTTACATATAGAGAAAATTACCTCTGACAAAGTTCTGAATGACAACGAAATTTCAAAAGTCTGGGAAAAACAGAATGTTGTGCTAGAATTTAATATGCACACACTTCATACCGTGGGAAATCACAGCCTAATTAGCAGAATTTTGATCTAAACAAAACAAGTGAAAGGCTGATATAAGAGGTATCTACTTAGGAAGCAGCAGTGGGGTTAAAGAAAATGCCAATCTGTTGCTTTTATGGGAAATGCATCTTGCCAGGAAAAAAATGTTTTGGTTTGGGTTTTTTTTGTTGTTTTTTTTTTGAGATTATAACTATGTCTGATAAAGGTAAATATATTCACATTGAACAAACAGAGGCACTACAGCAATTGACTTACTGACCCATACTCAGGGTAGGAAAACATGAGGTGTCTGTTCTGTGGTAGCCACAGCTTTGCAGCAGCCTCTGAACAGAAGATGTTTGGAAATCTATGAGGAGAAAACACTAAAATTCTCCTTAAAACATGTATCCACATATGATGTACCTTGTTGAACCCAAATCAGAAATATGCATTTGCCTCTCATGTATTTACCTCATGCTGCAACAGACCTCCTTCCCCCTGCCTACTCTTTGCATCCTACCCCAAAATTAAAGACCCATATATATTTAGTTTTCTGGTATCATGAAACACCACTAGGAAAGAAAATAACAAAGCATAAAAATGCATGGAAATCCAAGCAACAAACCACAGTACATCCCTCAGTGTGTAGCAAGCATGTCAAAGTAATTTCAAAAAAAGCGGGGGAAAGGTTTGCAACCTTGTTAAGAATTTTCATGGTCGAAATCTTACTTTCTTTTCTCCCCTGTGAAACTTCACCAGGAGGGAGGATCCTTGGAAAATTGCTAACTACAGGCTGGAAAAATCAGCTGCACTGTGATGAATCAAGGTACCATAAACCTATCGCTAATCTATGTAGTTTGGAAATTCCATTAGAAGGAGATTACAAATTAATAATCCTTTCATTCCACAAAGCAAAATGTGTTTTCCTCTAAATATACCCAGAGCACTCTTAATTTCCAGACATACCACAGCATTCACCTCATGCAGGATGAGAATATGGCTTTATTCCTACTGTATGAACTGTACTACATTCATATTTCATGGACTCTCACCAGTCACTGGGTATCTTTGAATCTCCCTGAATTTATTATGTGGGAATGAAATACTGAGCATGTAAATACTTATCCAAAGCAGACAAATAATTTAATATTTTCTAATTTTACAGAATTATTAGACTTATGGAAAAATACCCTTATCAAGTATAATCTGTAGATGGAATGGTTCTAAGTCAAGAATCTTGTTGTAAAATACAAAAAATTGACATAATAATAGTTAATTACTGACATACTGTTTCAGTCTTTAGTCATGGCTGAGGTGGATCTGAATTATGCATTTCCTGAAGATCTGCTCATTCCTTCTTTGAACCTGGAAATTATTTTCCCTGGATATGCTGTGACATTTTTCTCCACCTATCTTCACCTTCACAAAAAGTGTTCATCAGAAAACAATTTTTGCTGCTCAATTAGTGATTTTATTTTATTTATTCCATACTTTAATTAACTATCCTTTGAGGTTTCAAATGGGATCCATAACTCTTGAAATACACAGACTTGCCAAACTGAATTCCAGGGAGAGTTCTGAAGCAGGAAAATGTTAAATCAGGAAGAGTACTAGGAACTCAAATTAAATCAGGGAGAGAGAATGAGGTAAAACCTTTAGAAATGTGTCTCACTCCCTTCATAACTGAGCAGTTCACTTTGTATAGGAGAGAGAAACCACATAATTGCTGAGCAGGGGCAGATAAGACTGTGGGAGGAAAACTGGAAAGCAGTGTTTCTTCGAAGTGCATCCCATGGCCAAAAATCAACAAAAATATAGGATGTAGAAGTAGTGAGTGGGGCACTGAGCTCAGTGCTGGGTCAAGCATTCCCAGATCCATAGACAAAGCATGCAGTGTATCCCTTGGAAATAATACAAGACTTTTCTTTGGTTCAGTGGCTTTCCAGCTGGTATTTTAAACCCATCTAGCACAGGTGACACCCACCACTCTCCCTGTTAACAAACAGCTCTGTAAGCAGTTCTGAATGTATTGGACAACTGAGAAAATGAACAGCATCTAAAAGAAATTGGTTTACCATGTTGTTAAACTTGGAGGGTATTTACATGTAGATAAACCGAGGTCTTTATCAGGCACATTATGATGAATTTGGATATCTCCTTTCAAAGGTAACTTAGAGTTATGAGCTACTGCCAGACATCACTGGTCAGTTTAATTCTTTATGGCATGACTAGTGCAGGAACCAAATTTACTATGAAAATTTTGAGCTGCATGTGCTGCTGCTGAGAGTCTGAACACAAGCTGAACTAAGGACACCTTCCTTCTCCTACCATCTTGACAGTAGGAAAATACACTTCCTTTTGGATCATTTAGAGGAAGTAAAGCCTCCATATATAAACAGTTGCAGGCAGAAACAGGACATGAAATTAGACCTACACAAAATAAAACCACTCCAAATCACCATGAGCTCTTCCTCCAAATGCTTTCAGAATGATAAAATCACATTCAAAATATATTGACATTTTCTGATTCTTTTTTTTTTTTCCTAGAAGCCATAGGGCTAAACCTTCAGTTTCTTGAGCATTTCTGATCATCCCTGAATTCCACAGGGCTTAGGATAATCATTAACAGCCAGAATGGATGAATGCTGCGAAGTCCAGAGCTTGCAGTCCTCTCAGACAGTTGTTTGGGTTTTTAAACTATCATGAATCTATAAAATTTCATTCCATTAATTTAAACCATTTTTCTCTCCCAAGAACAATTCAGTTTAAAAACAGAGGCTTTTCTGTCAGTAACTTTGTGTAAATAATGTAGGTAATCCTGTACGTATTCCTTCAAAATGGCTGGACTACTATAAAAGTGAATTCTATCTATTTTAAAATGTGGATTTCTTTTCTTTTCTATCTCCGTATGTTTTTATAGGAAAGTAGAGAATCATCCACACATTTCGTTTTACTGCCCCATCATCTTTCTAGTACACTTTTTAATTTGTTTATTGTATTGTCAGTAAGGGGTTTCTTTTCTTTTTTTTTTTTAAGGTAATCATTCACATAAAAAATATAAGCTCAAGAACATTTTGCTTCTAACTGAACTTTTAAACTCCATTATTATTCAGGTATGTTAGAAGTTAAGCTAACTGAATACACTCACTTCCAATTAAAAATCCCTGAGCATATTTAACCAAAAATTAAAGGGGAAAAAAAAAAGAAAAAAAGAAAAAAAAAGCCAAACAACAACAAAAACTTAGGCATACTAATAGCTTATGTGTTACAACAATAACAGCCCCACTATTAGAAAAGGCTTATTGAAATCATTTTCCGGGTCATCTACAGATTGGATGAATGATCCCGCTGCATCACAAAGAGCTACAACTGATTTCTGACTCAATCTCCCTAAGCCAAAGGAAAACCCAAAGACAAAGATCCCGAAAGAGCCAATATTTAGGCAGCACGCTATAGAAACACAGGGATCAAGAGATTGCAGTTCTCTGAAGGAGAGCCCATTCCCAGAGTTCATCTTCTTGGCTGCATTTTCAGCCACTTCATCTATTTACCTTTCCTTCCATCAGGGATGCACATAAAGAAGCTTTCAACAGATTATAGTTTAATTTAAAAAATCTAAGATGACATACAGCAAGAATTAGTTCCCTTATTATGAAATGTAAAGGATTGGTATAACATTCTTTGCCCATGCAGGAGCTCTGAGGATCTTCCCTCTTTCTCTCTCCAGTCAGAAAAATACCACAGGTGTGGTCAAATTCACAGCATCCACACTTTTCTCAAACTTACCAAAGGCACTTTCCTCTCTGAGGGGATATTTCTTAAGTGAATAGCAGTATTTTTGAAAATATTACTAAAAATATTGGGGTTTAGAGTTATTTTTAGCCCTACTAACTGGCATTTAAAAGAATAGTCTGGATTTGTAAGGATGTACATTTGTAAGACTCTATTCTGAAATTAAATCAGTGGCACATTTCTCCAAATATCTGTGAATCCATTCTGGGTGACTTGTTCAAGACAAACACAGAATTGATTTGGTCTTGCCTTTTTTATAAAGAGGCATCTTATATTTTCAGAAGCGGCTTGGATAAAGGATATACCTGTAAAAGGAAATACATACCTGTATCTGAATTTTGCAATCACATTTCTTCCCAGATTCTGAAACATTAGTGTTAAAAGGACATAGAAGAAAAAGTCAACTTATTATTGGGTCCCAAGAAATTGATTCATTAATATGCATAAATTCTGCAGATGAAAACTATATGACTTTGGCTGTAATGCACTTAAAAAATAAGCCTAAATTATTGTCATCTTGGCGTAAGATAACTCTCAACTCATACAGAGTAATAGCATCATCAGAAGGATCAGGTGAAATTCCCTGAATGTCTTCTTAGGTTGAATTCCTAAAAACTCACCTGCCAGTGATTCTGTGTTACCATTATGCCATATACATGATCTACCACCATTAATTTTTCTTATCTATTCAAAATAATCCTAAATACCTTAACTGCATACAGTTGTCTGTACAGAGGTTTGTAAACTTGCACTAAAAAATAACTTCACTTCTGTTCAGGTCCATTTTGCCCAAACTGTAAATCTTGAATGAGGAGATGACTACGACTCACATAAACTCTTTTTAAACCCTTATCTCACTTTGCATGAGGTTTTAGTCATATTCCTCTATTTCTGTGCTTCATGTCATCAGTGAAATGGAAATAATGACGATAATAGAGAGAATTGGTAACTTCCTCATGGTTGAGTGCAGTCCTTCTGAGAAAAATTTTTATAGCATCTTTAAATCCTTAGTATTACATGAAAGCACCATATAGCCACTAAAAAAATACACTACACCAAGAAATCTTTAAAAATCACTCTGGTACATGCAACCATTAGCAGGTTTGTTTTGATTACTTAGAATTACTCTTCTACAATAGCAATAACTCTGTACAACAAATGAAAACTTACATCAGCAGTTCTGAGTAGGTAGCCCAGCAAAATCTGCATAAATAAGTTTCTTAATGTATTTGAACTAAGTAATAATGCATATTAAAGTAAATTATAAGCTTAGACCATTCAGACAAGGAAATTATTTTTTGCTGCAGACATCCTACAATTAGATTTAAAAACATTTTGCATATTCAAGTCACAGATCTTGCAAAGGTACTGGTGAAATCCTGAAGGTGGGTATTAAACCTTCTCTTCCAAGACCCTTGTTTTCCCTTTGTTGCAGTTCGGTCCCAGGAAAAAAAAAAGGCGACAGGGGGAATAGTGTATTTAGGAAAGACATGACATTGTCAGCAAAAAAAAAAAAACCAACAACCAAACAAAACAAACAAACAAACAAACAAAAAAACCCACCAAAAACCAAAAAAACCCAAACCAAAACAAACAAAAAACACAAACACAAAAAACCCCCACAAAAACAAAGAAAAAACCAACAACAACAAAACAAAAATGAAACAAAAAACTGTTATTCATGATGTAGTCTCAATGCTTTGTTTTGTGTCTGAATATTCCTACAGGGTTCATAAGGAACAGTATTCCTGACATGGAATTATGTAGACTTGAGTGTCTGCAAAATTAGGAAGCAAAGAGCTCTGGCATTGAGAGATCCCTCTGATGTAGTGCAACCTTATTCTCCCCTGGACAGCTGGGGCAAGAAAAAGGTAAAATTCCCAAGGGATGAAGACAGGGTCAGAGAACCACAGCAGAAAAGTGGTTTCAATATCAAGTAGTAGTTTTAGATTCTTTTCTAGCTTAAGAAAATAATAAAGTGACTCTAACAAGATGAGTCTTTCCCTTTTCAGGACTATATCACATCACAGAAAAGAAAATCAGAAACATTTGTCTGCCCAACATGAGAACAAAATGTATTTAATGACTTCCATTCCTCTGAAATGCATTTGATGCAGGAGATGAGAAAATACATTTAATTATTCTATTGGGGGAGGGGATGTGAATCAAAGCTTGCTGAAACAAGGCTCCAAGAAAAGCAGGGAGTCACAACATAAAAGTTTGTCTTAATGTTACACACCTGCTGAGAAAAAGATATGTCAGAGAGGTACATAACTCTCACTCATGGCTACAACTCTGATTAATCTTACTACAATAGCAACCAGTGAAATAATATCTATCCCAAATATTAAGCAATGTCTCTGAAAAAGCATTAACATCAGCTAGAAAACTCCCAGAAACTTAATATAGGATGTTTGAAATATTTTTAAATTAAGTGTTGGCAGATACTGCATAAAAAAAGAGTTCCAAATCTGTAAAGCAAAATAATATATTTTTCTCCTGGTGACTACTGTGGCTTGAGAATGAAACCACTGTAAGACCAAGAAGTTTTCAGCATTAGGGTAGAAGGGGATGGACCATCATCCAAAGCAACATCAGCTCCAAGAATGAGAATAAAAAATGTCTGTACAAGGCAGGTGCAACACAGAAAGTGGCCAAAAAATTTAAGTAGAATCACAGTTTTAAAGAATATGTGTGACATGCTAGAAATGGGGTTTTGTTGTGTTTACACCCAGTGTACTTACATGTAGGGGTGTGTGTAAATAAACATGTATATGTTTATTTCTGTATCTGCATATTCAAAAACACCAATGTAAATATGAAGGGCAAAGGGAAGGAAATTAAGGTCAGCTCCCTAAGAGGCAGAAACAACATCTGAAAAATAGCCAAAAATCTGCCTTTATGGCACCATATTGGAAAAATTTCTTTGGAAAATCTACTGGTCCACTTTCCACCACTCTTTTTGCAGTACCTTCTCAGAGGAGACGCAAGGAATCTGAGATGACTGAGAATTTCAAAAAGGGAGGGAAGAGAAACATAACTTTTTCTCTCAGAAAAACATCAAGTAAAACAAACAAACAAACAAAACCCCACAAAAACAACAAAAAAACCCAAACTGGATATAAGGACAGCTGATTCAAAAGAATTCAGAGCAGAAAGAAATATGTAATTTATTTACAAAACCACAAGCAGAAAATATTGATAAAACTGCAGTAAATGCATACTAAAAGGTTAAAGGTTAAAGGTTAAACCCTATTGCCTTCCCCCTCATTTTTAGCACCTGTGTTTTAATGAGATTATTGCAAAATATTAAATATTTCACAAAATCTATACTTCACAATTTTATTAAGGGAGCCATATTGGTCTCCAGTTGTTTTTAATACTCTTAGTTACTACATCATGCCTGTTCTTTTCAGGATCCCCATTACATTATGGATCTTTGGGACAAGCCAAAATAATAAAACATCTGAATGACCTCACTGGGTGAATACTTGAAAACACCTTGAAGTCTGCACACAAATTACTGTACAAATCTCAGTGTAAAGATGTTGAATAGTAACAGATTACACAAGAAGCATTGGGTAAGGAGCAGCCTGGAAGGGATGTGAAATACACCTGGCACTTCTTAGATAGGAGCAGGAAGTATAAAATCATTTTCCTCTTTAAGTCAGCTTATTCCCTAGGAAGTCATTACTTTAAAGAGTTTAATTACACTTGTGAGCAGCTTTCAGAATTGACTAGCTCTAGCTAACACTCATTCATGCTAAACATTACAAGTGGGTCTCTTACAGCTAGTTCCATCTTTTGGTCTATTGTACAATAGAAAATGTCCAATAAAAGCATCACACCCATAGGAAATGAAGTGTGATAAACCCCAGTTTTGAGCTTGTACATCAAACATTCATCATTCTTGTGGCAAGCATGTGAACAAGGGTGGCTGTCAGTACCTGTTGTTATCATAGACCTTAATATATCTGGTAATGTTTAATGACTGAGTAATTTCATGAGCTTTTCTGCAACAGAGAAGGATCCAGGCCACATCTGGGAGAAGCAGAGACCAAATTTCTTTTCCCATTGGTGTTCTCCTCCTGTAAAGTGAAATAACCCAGTTGTTTCCCATTGGTGTTCCCCTCCTGGAAAGTGAAATAACCATCAGCTTAGAAACCCTTACAGAACCCTTAGTCTTTGTGCCACATCCACGGCTTGCACAGCTCCTGGTGGGAGCTTTGGTGGGTGGGAGAGCAGGGACTCCTCTCAGCTGCCAACCCAACCCCTCTGTGCTGCCCAAACCACCAGCCCTGTGTGCCCGTCATCCTTCACTGCCAGACAGAAACACTGAGACAAGCTTTCCCTGCAAAGAGCTGTTTCCTGTGTTATCCAACAAAGCTGGACTTAAGACCTGGCACTAAAATTCAGATTAACTGTCTCACATTATTAAATTTATTTACTGTTTCCTGAGTTATTAATATGATAACCCTTCCCTGTTCAAAGCCACAACACGCCGAAAAAGCACAACTAAGACCTCAAAATGACCCATTTCCTATTGCTGTAACTGCACCTTCTCCCTGCGATTTCCTCAATTTGCATAAGATGATTAATTATGTGTATACATGTTAGGGAAGGTACACACACATTGCTTTTCCTCTTTGCTAATTCTTCACTGGTACCTGAGACATAAACTACCCTAAAGTAAACACATAATGTTAAAAAACAGGATTTCCAGGGTCCAGAGCAAACTCACAGTGACCGACTCCAAAGATTTTTTGTCTTTGGCTCTCTCCAAGCTGTTGGACTTGGGCAATGTGACACTAACTCTGTTTTCACTCCTACACCAACTCTCATTCCAAAAATTTTGAAACTTGTTGGAAATGTAATGATCTTGCCACATCCCTGTGAAGTCGTTATCCCTCGTGCAGCTGGGCAGAAGAAAGGATCACCTCCTCCTTTCCAAGTCATTCCAGTTTTAATGGGTTCATGCAGCCACGAAACGTGACCCCCCCAGCTGGGCTGGATCACTGTGGTTGGACTGGTTCTGGCATAATCCACAGGAGCTGCACACAGACAGCATTTATATGTACATTGCAACTGCAAATTATGTTTCAGTCTGATTTATCTCAGGTGATAAAGTCTAGCATCCAGAGGAATACACAACAATGATCAGTAACAAACATTAAGGCGATTTTTCAGTTATAAATCCGGAAAAGAATGGTTTTTTCTGAAGTCCTCCGCCATTTTTTTGCAGGGTTTTGTACATCTTAGAGGTAAATCTTGAACAAGAAGGAACAATGTATTAAAACCATTTTCCCTTCCCAAGTAGTAGGCAAGTTAGTGAAGGTGAGTCCAATGCCTGCAGAAGAAAGAAAAATCATACCCACACTGACCTGTTTGCACTGCTGAGATGTAAAGTTTATTCACTGAGCAAGCAGTTAGTAAAGAACAGATTTTGATTTGTTTGATTTGTTTTAAACCTGCTGACTTTTCATTCGAGGTGTTCTCATTATTATTTCATTTATTTGTTGTAAACAAAAGTAGATAGGTGGCTATAGCTGAAGGAAAATATTTAATATCCCACTCCTCTATTTCTATTAGCAATAATCCTTTCCTAATAAATCAAAAGAAGACATGTTATCTGTCTCCTTCATGTACATAAGGAAAAGGTAGCTTTGCTTGGTGGCTTTGCTCAAAAAAATACCATGAGTTTCTTGTCCACCTGTAGATAAACTGTGTGCATGTGTTGTACATTTATTTACATGCAGGTACACATGTAACTTTAAAAAATAATTAAAAAGTCATTTCCCATCCAAGTACAGCGGGAATTTTACAATTAACCCTGTAAAGAAAGATGTCCAGAGGTATTGTTGCAGGGCAAATAACTCAAATATCTTAGATTTGTTTAGATGACCGAATATATCTGCCCTTTCAAACTGCATCTATTAGCAGCAAAGAGTGACAAATGATAATATACAAATCCTGATTCTGTTTTTATGTGGCCAATTTTACACCACACAAATTCAGATAGCATCAGTGTAACTTTCACATCAGCAAAACTGATGAGTAGAAAACAGAAATCATGCTGATTTTACAGGACTGAAAAGCAAAGCACAGCCCAAATGGTTGTAACCACTGTTTTCAGATTGCTTACGTCAGATTCACCTGCAAGCCAACATGCCAGTGTAGATTGTCAGAAGCTCTTTTTAGAGTGATAGAGCAGTCTTTGAAGATTACTGCCACACTAATGTACTGCTAGGTAGGAAACATGCCTGCCTCCCTAGGATCATAGAATAGTTGAGTTGGAAAAGACCATTCCACACTCCTGCCATGGGCAGGGACACCATCCACTATCCCAGGGTCCTCCAAGCCCAATCCAACCTGGCTTTGGACTCTTCCAGGGATGAGGCAGTCACAGCTTCTCTGGGCAACCTCTGCCAGGGCCTCACCACCCTCTCAGAGAAGGATGCCTCGTCCCTTCCCTCTAGTGCATAAAAAAATTACAATTATTTGTAAAAATGAATTGAACTCATAATCAGGGAAATTGCAATTCACACATTCAAATTACCTGTAAAAAGATTAGTTCTCTTTTGCCACCTATTCGGGCACTGAATTTTTAATGGAATTCTTTATCCTATATGTACAGCGGAAGTTCGTCTGTGCTTGAAGGTGCATTGTTACTGAAATTTATGAAAGTTCAAAAGCCATTAGATCTTGCTTTGAGACATGCCTCAATTTTATGGGTGTTAAAGTGCTTTTTAAAGCAGGAACTACAGATGCTTTACACATTTAATAAATTGATCTCTCCCAAGTTTTAATTTATGCTTTGTTAAGTGGTGCTCCTGGCTCATGCAGTGCTCAGCCTCAACGCCTCTGCAGATTTGACTGGCTCCAGGTCAGTAGATCCTTCTCACTCCCTGTAGCACACTCCTGCTTTTCATCCTCACAACAGACACATTGTTGCAGAACTGGGATTGCAGGATGTCAAGGGGGTTGCACAGCAAAGCACAGGCATATCATTCCTGTTGCTAATGCACAGACTATGCAAATATATTTTTAAATATGTTTTAAATATTATATTGGTTTTATATATTTATTTATGTCATATATTTATAATTTAGATTTTATGTATTATATCTTTATATTAAATATTATGTGTTATAATTATGTTATATGTTTTATATAAATATTATATCATATTTTATTTTAAATTCTGAAACAGGTAAGTCTGCCCGAGGAAAATAAAACACTTACTATTCTACTACTGGTCCCTCAGAAAGAGATAAAAAATGCAAGCTGCAGATGAATAAACTGGTGGCAAACTTTATAAACAGTAATTATATATATTTTTTATCTCTTCTTTAAAACAGATACTTCATGTGTTTTAAAATAGTTATAATTTTTCACTTACTTTGACTCAGTATTGATTAGATAATAATGGTCAGGGGATACCTTTACAATGAAAAAATCATGTTAATATACTCTGAGTACAAAATTAGGGTAGTATATTATAGTCAGATTGATTTTAATAATAATTATTATTAATAATTAAAAAAATCACCTGCAACAACCTTTCATGCTACATATGCTGATTCTCTCCATAAAATTGCAGAAAGTAACTTCTTACAGGTGACTGGGACTGCAACAGTCTTGTCCAGCCCAAAAAAAGGAATAAACTTAAATTATTTAATTTTGGTTTAAAACAAACAAACAAAACCCCACAAAAACCAAAAAAACAAAACCAAAACCCCCCCCCCCCAAAAAAAAACCAAAAACACAATCAACAAAAACCAAACAAACAAACCTAAACAAAATGAACCTATCAAAAACAAACAAACAAAACAAACCAAAACACAAACAACAACAAAAAAAAACAAGCCACCAAAAGTTCCAGGTAACATCCAGGTCAAGCCTAACTTGCCCAGCCCTGTCTTCTACACAATCGAACCACCTCCTTGATAACCTCCATACCTCTCAAACTTATCTAGGAAATAATAGAAATCAAAAATTGTTCCCTGGAGTTTGCAGTAAAATGGGATGTTCAGCAGTCTCTCACTGAACCTTAAACCATCTCCAACCTGCACAGCTATGTAGCAGGTGTGTCATGCCCTTCATGCCGTCACATCAACTGGCCTTTCAAACATGAAAATGAGGAAAACTTACTTGCAAATCTCCAGAAATATGACAAAAAAATAATCCTAATAATGCTTAATAACCAGGTACTGAGTCTGGCCAATCTCAGGGGAAAGATACGGAACATACTACAGCTACTGACTGCAGATTCCTACTCAAAAATGATGACATTGAGTCCCACAAGGGGCTCATTTATCCAGACTTTCACCATCCTCAGATTTTCAGGAGGGATTTTCAGCTGTCATCATTTTCTGGCCCGTGATGCACTGACAGCCTCTCCACCTCCGTAAGGTCTGTCTCTTCTCATATCACTCTCAATTTCTTTTTCCCACATTGGAAGGCCAGTGAAAACTTTAAAGTATCCTGGCCAGGATTATCTGCTTTAAAGATAAATATCTCAGCCCAAGCAGTTTCCTAAACTGTAATTTATACTTGGATGTATTCTTTGACAGCGGAAACTGAACTTTGGGATATCCTATCCCACCATCCTATTCCAAAGACTGACTTGCAACCTCATTAGAAAAATAGATTAAATGTCAGTAAATACAACTGTATTAAACAAAAAGACTCTTCTTTTAAAGTCACCTCTTCAGTTCTTTTTTACCTTGGCATAAAACGCACACTATTTAGTATTTTTCTGCATTTCTATCACTTACTTTCCCAAGAATCTTAAAGTGTTGTGCAGACTTGATTTAATTAATCTTCACAAGCTTGTCTGAAACATAAATACTATCTTTTCAAGATAAGGACAGGTTTATTAAGTACCACATCCCATTTTAATTCAAAATCTTCTTTTCCCATCCATAAAAACAGCGGTAAAGAAAAATGTCACCTTTACATTGAAGAGAGAACATGTGCAGGAAAAGGATTATCCTTGTTTTTTGATGTGCTATTGCATTCTCTACTTGTAGCTGAAAATTTTTCTAAGCACACTGGCAAAACTACATGGAATTCCTCCTAACACAGTGCAGATGGACACTGTGACATGGCAGGGAAAGTGTAGGAAGTGACATTCATCAGTGAGAAGGTCACATTCCAAGTAATTTGGTCTCACTAAAATGGAGCCAAATGAAAATATAAGTTGCCTTATAATCAGGATTTGGTTTTTTCATTGTCTCTTCTTTAATTTCTGAATACATTTACTCCACTAGGTTGGAATTACTCTACCCACTACAGTCACTTTCATTCAAAATCTGGCAAGATGTGTCATCTTCTACATAAAAGTTTTCATCACCAACCATTATTGTGGTTGTTTAAATCAGCCTCAAATATAATGCTGGGCAATAAAGATTCCCAGAAAGTGGAATAAAGTCTCTTGGCACCTCTGAAAAATGTAAAAACTATTTTGAAAATGTCATACTAAGTTCTTGAAGGTCTTCAAAAGCTTTTCCATGTTCCTTTGAGTTAAAGTTATTTTTCTTCCACAACAAATTCCACCTTTTCTTTCCTTTCATTGAAGGAGAAAAAGCATCATCCACCTGGAACTTCAGCATTGCTGAAGCTTGGTTTAAAAGAGAGCGCGCCTGATCCTACTGTTATTGCACTTACTTGGCATTGGGTTGGCTAAGGAAAAACCCAAAGAAAGTAAATATTTTGCTTTTCTTTCTTTTTGTCATCTATCTCAAGTCAAAGCCTCTGGTCCCCACATATACCTTACCAGGAGATTTTTCCATTATTGGAAGAATAAATCTCTTTCAGTGTCACATTTACTTCTTGGTTGATATTATCCTGAAGTCTGCATATTAAATAACTCAAAGAAAATATTAATGTTCATATCAAATGACTTTTAATGACTGTTTAACAAATTCCAAGTACTATTTATTCTTGTGACCTACTGCATCTCCCCAGATTTTAACAAACTTACAGCACTGGCTTTCAAACTAAGCATTGAAGGGCCAAGTAGCCTGTTGATTTTGGACTGCAAGGTGCCAGAGTTCTGAGAATTTAAAGGGCTTATGTTCTGAAATGCAGGGGACAAATATTAGTCAAAGCTTTATA
Organism: Cephalopterus ornatus; assembly: GCA_013396775.1. NCBI lineage: Eukaryota > Metazoa > Chordata > Aves > Passeriformes > Cotingidae > Cephalopterus > Cephalopterus ornatus. The sequence continues at coordinate 19,535 of VZRE01010064.1, forward strand.
TTTTGAACACTGCACGTCCTATTCCAAGCAGACAGCAAGTTTGGGATATCTGAACAATAACAATCTCTGCAAAACCTATAAGAAAGAACACAGCAAGGCATTATTGAATGTTATAAAAAACAAAAGTCGTTTCATATCCAATCTCGGTTTAAAAACCTCCAGGGATGGTGAATCCACCACCTCCCTGGGCAGGCCATTCCAATGCCTGACCACTCTCTCTGTAAAGAATTTCTTTCTAATACCTAAACTAAACCTTCCCTGGCAGAGCTTAAGCTCATGCCCCCTTGTCCTGTTGCTAACTCCCTGGGAGAAGAGACCAATCCCCACCTGGCTATAACTTCCCTTCAGGTAGTTATAGGGAGTGATGAGGTCACCTCTAAGCCTCCTCTCCTCCAGACTAAACAACCCCAGCTCCCTCAGCCTCTCCCCATAGGTCTTGTGTTCCAGTCCCTTCACCAGTCTTGTTGCCCTTCTCTGGACCCGCTCCAGAACTTCAATATCCTTCCTGAACTGAGGGGCCCAGACACCCAGACACACCTGGACACAGCACTCCAGGTGTGGCCTCA
>VZRE01010065.1:0-21770 GCA_013396775.1 Cephalopterus ornatus
TTTAGTGCAAAGAAGTGCATTATCACAAGTAAGGATGTAATTTTTTGTACTTAGAAACCCTGCTCAGAGGATGGGCACACTTCCTACATAATATGTACAGACAGAAGTTCCTTCACACCCATTATCCAAGCAAAGCTTTCCTCTCTGTCATGCGAGTGGGATTTCGTTTAACTATTAGTGAAAGCAATTGAAATTTTGGCCCAAACAACCAAAGAGTTGCAAACAAAAATGGTCTTACGGTACTGATTAAAATGTGATTGACTTCCACACTCTCTTACACAATAAAGCTAAAAAAAAAAGAAAAGAAAACCTGCAAGCTTTAAGTCTGTTCTACTGCTGTGTGAAGGGCTCCCTTAGGAATGGGGCGGCAGAGCCCACGGCAAAGGGAAAAAGTTTTCATCCCGTGGGAGACTTGTTGGCCATAGAGACATATGGAAGAATGGACTAAATCATGGCATTTATGCATCTAAGGCATTTGATAGAGGAATGCACGAGGAATGCACGAGGAATTCTTCATGTGGCTAGTGATGAGGTGGCAACCATCCTCATTGCAAGTCTGTGCTTCAATTAGAAATGAAACATATCATCTCGATGAGCTGAAGGAAAAGGTGCAGTGCTAGAGAGAAAATCTTTTCGAAGGCCCCAAGGCAACATGAAAATTAAAAACCTGCTTTCCTATGTTCCACAGCAATACTATTTTTTCCTCCATTTAACTGATGGTGATATCGAGATTCCTCTTGAACTTGTATGCTGTAATTGTTACAATTACAATTACCAATAGATAAAGTGATTTGGTAAACAGAAAGAACAAGAGATTTTCATGCTGCTGGTACCTTATAATTGATTATTTGAAGCCTTTATCAAGTAGCGGTAATCAACCTTTATTTGCTTGATAAATTCTTACCCCGAAGTGTTTTTTCAAAATTACCTTCTCAGTAAAGGGTGTAAAATGAAGGATATTCTCAATACTGGTCATTGTCAATTGTCAAAATATTTGGTGTCAGGACTTGTTCTATTTAACATCCTCATTAATGATCCAGAAGAAGAAACAAGCAGCGTGTAATGAGATTTGATACTTGGGAGGATTAGCACCGGTGAGAGCTGCAATTTAATGCACAGCAACAGACACCAGGATCACGGGTAGAGAACAACAAAAAGCACAAAGCACATGGGTGGAAAACAAAATTTAATAAAGAGAAACCTGAAGAAATTGTAGCCAGAGGAAATATTGCTTCAGTAAGGGGAAATCTCAGTTGCACGGGAAGAAATTTCAGCAGGAGAGCAGCCAAGTGGAATGTCTTGAGCTGGTGTCAGTTCCCTCCGCTTGCTTGCCAGGGGAAAAAATACAGCAGAGAGACACTAAATAGCAGCCGGAGGATTTAGATTTACATCAGTCAAAATCAAAGATTAAAGAGTTGCTGTGAGGCACTCACCCTGCTTACCTGCCTGTGGCACCTGCAGCATCGGTGTGGTGGTGGAGGTGGAATCCCCCAGAAATGGCCGTGGATTACCAGCACCCACTGAAGTTGCAACATTCGCTCAAATGGGCCTGAACAAATCCCTTCCTGTTCACCAGCCAGTGTAATGCACGTCTTTCTCATTTCTCTGCCTACACTTGACAGCAGCATCCTTCATGCTCTGTCAGTCAGTAGCAGGACATCACGGTAAGATGAGGCAGCACGCCGTGTCCCCAGCCAGAAAAAGACCAGAGTCTTAGGATTTAAGAGTTAACATTTTATTGAACTTCAACTGATGGTGAACAGGGGGGCACAGTGTGTTCAATAACAAAATGGGGGTGTGTCACATACAGGGGCTTAAACCGACTTTGCATGGAGACAATTGAGGAAGTTATGAAATACCCTCCGAGTAAGAAAAGGGGATTCACAGCCCTGTTTTATTGCTCCCAAATGTCCTCCCTTGGTCCATTTCATATCCTTCCCTAAAAGAAGCTTATGGAATTGCTGATCACACCTCTCCCCCATTAGGTAAAGAAATAAATGGTAGTAAACTCAGTGAAAGAACTAGACTTCGACTAATCATACATGTGTGTAAGAATCAACATTCGTGTCACCAGAAAGACTGGTTATGACCTTCCTGTTTTAAAACTATCAAATCGGGAAAGCTTCCATTGCGACACTTTAACCCAATTTCTGTTTAAAGCCTGTTGAAACACCATGCCTCCAACACTTGTCTATGTGTTTTACAAAACATCTTCCAAAGTTTTGAGTACTACTTGGACCACTGACGCTGTGAACCTAAGACTTTAAAGCAGTCCATTGAGCTGCTTCAACTGACAGTTTAGAGCATATCTATGAATAAAAAAAAGTAAATATTTGAACACAGCTTTTCTCTGTCAAACCCCAGAAAGACTGGAAACCTGTCCTCTTAACCTATGTTTTCTTTCAGACAACTGAAAAGGGCTACTGTCTCCCTTTCATCCATGTTTGTTTGTTTGAAATTTTTTGTACAGCTTGTAGTGAGATTCAGAGTTTCATTTGGGCTCAGGACCCAGGTCAGGCTGACCCAGAGGGGTGCAGCTCTGCACAGGAAGGCTTCCCTTCCTTTTGCTGTTGAAAATTGGAATTGAAAACAACTGCACTAACCCTGGTGACTCAAGGGCAACCTGGTTTCAAGGAGGTAACACACATGTCCCTGTCATGCAACAAGAAGGGATGCACCTTGCATGCCCTTCATCTTCAGGAATGCCATGCCTGACTTGCAGAGACAAACTCCAAAACTCACAAAGAGTATTGAAGCAGGAATGTTTACTTACAGCGCTAGGGCTCATGGGGCATAATCCAGCCTTTCATGCCTGCCCATTGCCTTTGTCCACCTCCTTTTATGTGATCTAATATTACATATGCATTAGCTGTATTACATATACATTAATTGTCTTACATATGCATTAACTGTGTCAGAAAGTTCCAGAAAAGTGGGAAGGGAGATCATTAACATACACTGCTCCTGTAACTGCGCCTCTGAATGCCCCCTTGGGGTGTTATTTTGGGGGTCTTTGGATGAAGTAAGAAGTCTTCCTTGCCTCTAAACTTTTCATGTTTGCTAAGAACTGCTGAGCCAGCATTGTCCAGTTGTCCCAAAACTGGTATCATCTCTAGGAGCACCTCTTTATCAATTTTCAAGGTTCCTCTTCTTAAACCTCAAAGCTCCTTATTGAGACTTCAAGGTTTTCTTGTTCATGTTAGAATCCTCGTTATAAAGTTAACCATATCCTGTCTGTAAGTTAGCATAAGCAAGCAAGGCCCTACTCTAATTTAACAGTATTCTATCTAGAATTGCCTCTAGTAAGCAACTAAAACTACAGTCTTTTGTATCACCCCTTATCACGCCTTTGAGCTCACAAATTTAAGGCAAAACTCCCATTGATCCCCGTTGCCTGAATGCATGTTTTCTTGCAAGTAAACGTTTTCTGGTTTACACTACAGGTTGTACAGGATGCTGGAAAGTACTAGCAATACCACCACAATTTTGGAAAAAGCCTCCAAAATCAGATTTGTAAACATAATGCTTCCCTTTTCAATTGGCAGCACTTTGAAAAGCCAGGCACAGTGAGATACACAGAAGTAGCTCAGTTTTGACCAAATAACCCGTGTTTTCACAGAATAAAGTAAACAATACTCTACATTAAAAAAAAAAACAAAAAACTGCATGAAATGAAAATTTGCGCTACTTGGTAATCACAGTAGTTTATAGTTAAATAGATCTGCTCTTTGCTATATTCCTGGCATCCAGGAAAAGAAACCCTTTCATGTAGGCAATGGCTATTTTGCATCTCTCCCTTCAAAAAATATTTGTTAGCATTGTATAAATAGGTACCTTTGTTTAATTTATGATCTTGTCCCAAGACTAGATATATTTCATTTCTGCAAAGTATTAATTTCCCTAATATTATTAAAGCTAAAAAAATCATGGAGTGGAAATGCTCTCGTCTTTCTCAATTGAAGTAACAATTTTATAGGAAAAACCTACAGCAACACTTGTTTTTACCCTGAATGTTTGGCTTACTGAGAGCAGCAGCTTTGTTTCAGTCCCCATCACACCTGCTCACAGGACCAGTACACAATTCCACACACTGCGAGGCCACGCAGGATTTCCCAGGGGCTTCAACTAGGTGGGAAGCAGTGCTGTGAATAATTCAACTGCAGTCAATGGACACAAACAAATACTTTAAGGCAGCCTCTGCAGTGGAGGCTGAAGTTGCACAGGTGAGTTTCTGCCTCTTTAATCCTTCAAAATCCTGTTTGTTTTTGTGCAAATTTCTACAGCTTCTACCACTTAAAGCAAAGAGTTTTCATCAATGAGAAAGGTCAGAAAACAGCCTTATACTTATCCTGAAGTATTTCAATTTGCTACAGTATTTTTTTTAAATGCAAACAACTTCATAGTAGAGGTACTGGCTCTCCAACATCTACCAAAAAAATTATTTTAGTGGACAAACCTAAGTCTTGAAGAAAGAAAAGAACCAGAAAAAAGCAGCTCCAATTATGATATAAGCAACACCACCACCAACAACAAAAGAAGTTACCATTACTGAAGCTTCTTTAATGCAAAAGTGTGATACCAATATATATACTATAAATAATCTCAGAGGAACTAATCTTCAGCTTTTAATAAACCAGCCACAGTTCACAGATGTGTTCTGGCCGAAGCAGATGGCTGGTGCCAGGACTCTGCCTGCTGTTTGTCAAATTCCCGTATTAATCTCCTAGTGTGAGACAGCTTGTTGTGAAGCTACTGACATCTGTTCTTTGTTTCGGAGCAGCTGGGGCTACACTGTAAAGGAAAGATAAAAAGAAAATTAGGGCACGCAATCATTTTTCCAGAGTTTAGGATTTGGAACCCTAGAATCATTAAGGTTGGAAAAGACCTCCAGGATCATTGAGTCCAACTTTTGACTGATCACTGCCTTGTCAACCAAACTAGAGCACAGAGTGCCACATCCAGTTGTTTCTTGAAAATCTCCAGGGACGGTGACTCCACCTGAGTCAACCTGTTTCAATGTTTAACCACACTTTCAGGGAAAGAATTTTTCTGATATCGAAGGTGAACCTCCCCCAGTGCAGCTTGAGGCCATTTTCCACTCATTCTCTCACTAGTGGCTGGGAGAAGTGGACAATCTCCACATGTCTACAACTTCCTGTTAGGAAGAGCTGTAGAGAGCAAGAAGGTCACCCTCAAGCCTCCTCTTCCCCAGACTAAGGGTCTAGAGGGAAGTCCCATGAGGAGAGGCTGAAGGAGATGGGGTTGTTTAGCCTTGAGAAACCTTAAAGTACAGACAAGCTCAAAACACTTAATATATAGCAGAATCTTCATTCCAGTCCCTGATTTCACTGATCCTTTTTCACGGGAGTACCCACAAAGGAGTTAGGAAAGCAGTGCATTAATACGTCACCAAAATCCAAACAAGGGGATTTTTTTCGGGCTGTCCATTTCTTCTTTCTCACCTGCAGACCTGGGAGACTCCCCCGGCACTTCAACAGGTACTGGAACTCCAAAAAGGAATCTGAGAGGTATGTTTTCTTTGGAGGTCCTCAGAGATGCTACTGCCATTTTGGCTGAAACTGTCCAGCAGCAGTTCTTGTGTCTCCTGCTCCTCAGGGATGCAGAGGAAAAGGGAGCTGAAGGTTTGAGATGCCTTGGAAGTGGGAAGGAGTGTGGGACACAGTGTCAAGGAAGAAGGAGGGGTGGTGGCTGCAGGGCAGGGAGGTGTCAGAGGGCTGGCAGTGGCTCTTTTGCTGGAAGCAGGACAGTAGCCACTGGCTGCTGGCTGGATTCAAGTGTGCAGGCAACTGATCCTCTGCTTTTTGCTCATCAAACGGCAGGTAAAACTGAAATTCAGAGGACAGGCATTTCTTCATAATAACAAAATAACAGGCAATTGTTGAAAACACATCTTTCTTACATAAATACAGCTGTTGAACAAGGAAGTACTACAGCTGAATATATGGTTTATTTCACTTCTGGTTCTTATCCTAGGATTTCGCAAGTCCTTCTTCAAGCCTACAGCTAAAAGGAAGCAAGAATGCTCCCTTCAGCAGCTCTATCAAGGGCTTCCTCAAAATGAGGTGGTCAAGTCAGTTTTATTTATGTTCCAATTTCCAATTTTCTATGTGCGATGTGTTCCCAAAGAGACCTTCTCCAGATTCAGATCAACATTTAAGAATTAATGAACCTGAAGATTAGGACTGTAGTTCATACCCTTCCTGCTAATGAGGAAAACAATCAAGTGTTTGTCAATCAACTGAGGCAAAGAAAAATCAAAATCCTGATTTATGTATTCCAAAGAGCTGTGATTGCCATTTTGACAGTAAAGAGACTTAAAGCTTTAGCCCAATCTTCTAGTTCCCTCTACACATGGACAAATGGCTTAAAAGGAAGCACTGGAATTAGAGTTTGTGTAGTTTGTGTAGGAGAATCCAAACGTAAGTATAATCTTTCAGGTTCTGAAGAAGAAGCAATTGACTGCTTTAAGCACTCAGCTGGCTTCCTAGTTCATGCTGCAATCATTCAATCAGCTAGGTTGGAAAGGTCTTCAAGTCCAACCCTTGATCCACCACCATTGTGGTTACTAGACCATGGCACTAAGTGCCACATCCAGTCTCATCTTAAAAACCTCTAGGGTCAGAGAATCCACCACTTCCCTGGGCAGCCCATTCCAATGCCTGATTACACTCTCTGTAAAGAATTTCTTCCTAACATCCAACCTAAACCTCCCCTGGCAGAGCTTAAGACCGTGCCCTCTTGTCTTACTGATAGTTGCCTGGGAGAAGAGACCAACCCCCACCTGGCCACAACCTCCTTTCAGGGAGTTGTAGAGAGCGATGAGGTCTTCCCTGAGCCTCCTCTTCTCCAGGCTGAACAACCCCAGCTCCCTCAGCCTCTCCTCACAGGACTTGTGTTCAAGTCCCTTCACTAGCCTGGTTGCTCTCCTCTGGACTTGTTCCAGCACCTCAATATCCTTCTTGAACTGAGGGGCCCAGAACTGGACACGGTACTCCAGGTGTGGCCTCACTAGGGCCAAGTACAGGGGAAGAATCACTTCCCTGGTCCTGCTGGCCACACTGTTCCTGATCCAGGCCAGGATGCTACTGGCCTTCTTGGCCACCTGGGCACACTGCTGCCTCATGTTCAGCTTGCTGTCAATCCAAACTCCCAGGTCCCTTTCTGCCGGGCTGCTCTCCAGCGACTCTGTCACTGAACCGAAGAATGTTGTTAACAGGCAAGATCCAAAGTTCTGGCTTTCTGGACACTTACTTGTAGGTGCAGCCAGGAAGTCCTTTTCAAAACTTATGGACAAGCTGAATGTAATAATGGAGACACTTCAGCTAGACCACATCAACTGTGTCACTTATTTGCAGAAAGACTCCTTGGTACAGAGCCTGGCTTGTGGACTTTGTAAATTAAATGCCCAAGCCCTGGAAGCTCGATTTTGTGACAGACTATCCAATATGAATAACATAACATCCTTGCAGAAGCCAATATTTAATTTATTACTGAATTTACATAAAGACTTCATACAGCAGGGGTGAAGTGCTGTTCACTGCACCTACAACTTGCAGAATTCAAATGGAATTTCAGTGAGATGAAAAAAGTAGCTGACAAAGCCCAGAACCTGGAAGAGAAATTAAATATGATTCAACAAAAATTGATCACCTGTGAGAGGTTTGAAAGTGTACCTGAAGTACTAAATAATGGGAGCATCAGGTGCAATTCCTTTCGAATGAAGAGGAGCAACAGCTAAATAAGTCAAATAGTTAAAGGCAGCAGTTAAAAACCAAAACAGAATTGCACTGCAGTGAAGAAGCAGATAAAAGCTAAGCCTTAAGTGAATATGTAAAGGAAGACACATAGAGAGCATCTCGTTGTGGACCGGATGTGAGAGCTTCTCCTCACAAAATGAAAGAGAAAACAACGGTGATAAAGCCTTCATTCGATCACTCGATCTGTATTTCAGGTATCCAAACTTACACTTCACCTTAAATTTCACTCTTCTGTGATTTGTCCACGGAGTTATTTTGTCTTATTGTCTTACCGGTTACTTTTTATCTTATTTGATTTAAAATCACAAACTTGTGCATTAAAATCTTCTCCTGGAAACAATTACTAAAACAAACAAACAAACAAATCCAAAACAACCAAACCACACACACAAAACCCCCAAACCCCAAACCCTTTTTCATTTGGCACAAAACATTTAAAATACCTGCATGGTGCAGAAGCAGCAAAATCACAGCTAAAAGCCAGATTTAACAGGTAAGGTCGCAAAAGAGAAGTGATGTTTCGAGACTTAACTCAGAGGGTATGGACCTTTCGGTCTCTGGCAGTTAAAACTTCGATCTGTACCTAGAAGGTTGTATCCCTCACATCCTGATAGACCTGTGCTGAAAGACAAGACCTTGAGAGGCTCAGGATACCGCAGCTGCTACCAACAAAGAGAGAAATCATCGCATGCTAAGTATGCCGACAGAGAGACTTTAAAAGAGGCTTTAAAAATCAACTACAGAATGTACAGCCGTGCTGGGAGAAGGAGAGCTTTTCTAGGATACCGCAGGGTGGATTTTATTCCGTCTCTTGTTTGACATCATATATGCTCACACCGAGGGCTTGAAATCTCTCGGTTTGAGATGTTTCACAAGAACATTTCCCTTCGTGCAGCAAAGTAAAAAGAAGGAGAGTGGTAACTTTGCTACCTGTCTCCCCCATCGAGGGAGAGGAGCTCCTGAAGAGAATCCTGTGCTCCAGAGAACCTGCTGTGAATTTTGTCTCGCAGTCGTCCCAAATCTTTCAGCGGTGAGTGTCTCTCCATAACTCAGATGAGGAGTGCGTTGAGGTCATCCATATCTCCGTGTGGCTTTCCTGTCAGCGGTCGTTTTAATCCCCTGCGCGTTGGGAACTCGGCATCCCTCAAACGCGGCTGGGATGGCGCAGGGAGCGCAGGAAGGGCGGCGGGACGCGCCCGGTCCTCGGCAGCAGCCTCTGCGTGCTGAGGAAATTCCACCGGGGAGCGTCCCCGGCAACCGCGGAATTTCAGCGTGTTGGGCTCGTGTTCGTCCCGTCTCGGGCTCGGCGTTCCGTCCCGCGAGCGGCAGAATTCCAGAGGTCCTGGGAGCGGCGGCTTTCCGGGAGTCCCGGCTCGTAATGCGAGCGGAGGGGCATCGTCCGGAGCGTGCCCCGCCGCCGCAGCGGAGCATCTGGTGAGGTTCACTGTAGGTGTGTTAGCTATGCCAGGCTTTGCATGTTTTAAGTCAGTGCGTCCTAAGACGGCTGTTAGGTTTATTTATAAGCGGCCTCTATCACAGAGCGTTTTGGGTGACACCTTCAACGATCACCTCGTTCCAACTGCCCTGCCACGGGCGGGGACACCTTCCACTCTCCCAGTTGCTCCAAGCCCCGTCCAACCTGGCCTCGGACACTTTCAGGGGTGGGGCAGCCACAGTTTTTCTGAGCAGCCTGTTACAGTGCCTCACCACCCTCACAGGGAAGCATTTCTTCCTCACATCCAGTCTAAATTCAATGGCCTCGCTAATTAGTTAAATGTTTGGCAGGAGAATATGACACAAGTTTTTTGGGTAACACACACCAAACGTATTAACTCCTCAACCAAACATTTATTCTACTGTTTTCTTTAATTATGGGGCTCCTACAAGCCGCTCTTATGGCACTGGGATATTTTTTCCTAAGTTAAAAACACGCTTTTGGAAAGTATCCATTTCTATGCTAATGAACTTGATACATATTTTAACAGATGAACGATGCATGTTCAGAATCATTAGCACTCACAGGTAACACTCTTCTGATTTAGGTGTGTGGTTTCTTTGTTTCTGTGTGATTTTGTTTTGGTTTTTTGTCTATTTGTTTTGTTTTATTTTGTTTTGTTTTCCTTCTATGTGACTTCAGGGTAATCTGAAGTTTTAAAACTTCAGAATGATGTGGATGTGACAGAGGACATTTTGATTGTGTTGGGAGACTAATTTGGTTTTTTTTCACTGCAGCTGTTCCTTGCTGGGTAGAGTAAGTGAATTCTATTCTGGAGGTGAAAAAGCAGATTTTTGATGAAATCTTTCTCTTATACTTAATTTTTTTCCTGCTATTCATTCTTACCATTTTAGTAGCTTCCAAATAAACTGAAATATGTCTCTGCTAGAGATTTTGGTATTTTTATGATTTAGATTCTTCTCAAGTAAAATTATGCATGGCTAATGATGATCTTCATTTTTCCTCAGTTTATAGACTTCAAAAAGTGCATATTGGACATCACGAGTTCATCCAACTGGCCTCCCACAGATGCTAACTGGTGAGCTCTACATCGTATTTTTAAGTCTAGCAATAGGGTTCCTCTTTTTGTTTTTTATTTATTTTTCAAATCCCTGAAATTATATAGTTCAGATCGAAGAACGAACTATAGTGTAATACATGCAGTATAGTCACTCGATAAAAAGAGTTACTTGCAGCTGTGCAGACTGGCCCTCTGTTTTCTGTTCTTATAACCTCGTAAGAGTTTGATCTTTGGCACAATTAAAGCAAGTTTGAATTAATTCTGTTTATCTTAGCTGTGAGAGCTATTTGTTTCCATGTAGTCTGACTATACAAAACTGCCAGTTATATAGGAACAGCAAAATTCCATGAATATGAACGTCACTTAGGAAATCAGGCTACAGACTACTCTTTCAGCAAACTTACCCTGCTAGGTAATAAAGAAAAGAAAATGTCTCTGTGTTACAAATTCCTCTGCATTTTTTGTCAGTTGTGGAAGAAGAGCTAGTGAAAAGCTGTTTTTCTGCAATGGCCTATGTTGACTGTAACTAGCTGACCTGTGAAGTGAATTTGAATTTAGTTTTTGAGATACAAATAGACGTTCTGAGGTGTAGAACTCAAAAGCTATTTCACCTGCTCATATGATTTCCTGAACAATGTTAAAGTCTACTAAAATTGGTGGCTTAGGTAAAGGCTATAGTTGGTAAAATACATCTTTTGGTTCAAAACAAATGATTGATGAACTAGCAACATACGAAAATGGAAGGAAAAAGCCTTCCCTGAATTCATGTTAGACTGCAAATCATGTTTTCAAACTTTCCAAGGTTTTTCTGTGGTTTTGTCTTCGATTTAAGCTTCTGATAGCTTTATGCTTGTAGTACTTCTACTTGCAATATGAATAAGGAAGGGAGAATCTCCTACAATAGGTAGTATGAAGCTTTCATAAAGTACTGCATGTTCTGGTGATGCTGTGATGATTAAAGAAAATAGCACAGAAATAAGAATTCTTGAGGCTATTTTCTGTTTTATTTGAAAATGTTTAAATAGAGAAACAAAACAATGAAGTGGGTAACATAGTAATATTACATCAGCTTTCCTGTGTTGTTTTTTTTTTGTTGTTGTTTTATTTTGGTTTGATTTTTTGGTTTTTGTTTTGTTTGTGTTTCTGTTTTAGTTTTAGGAGGGTCTTGGTGTTTGTTTTTTTTTTTATTTGTTTGTTTTTTGAGTAGCTGATACTAAGAACAAAAAAAGGGTTTTCTGCACTATATTTTTAAATTTCCACTAATAGTATTGTGAATTAAGAAGCTGTGCGTAAAATGCTATTTCAAGAAAGTGTTTCATACTTTTTTCCTGGTACTTACTCTGTTATGCTATTTGCTTTAATGCTCTAATACATATTTTGCATTTCTATAGCTTCCCTAATTTGCTGCGATTTGTGATGTCATTTAACTTGTTTGTGGTTTGGTTGGTTTTTTGTTTGGTTGGTTGCTTTTTTTTTTTTTTTTTTAATTCGATGATTTATTTTGGCTTCCCCCCCTCCCCACTGGTCCAGTTAAATTCGCCCCTGAGTAAGTTTTAATATGTAGGTATTTCCATTGTGCTTTTTTTTTTTTAGATAGGTAATCAGAGAGTGGAAAGGAACACCTTTCTTTAAAGCTGATTGACACACAAACTAATGTAGCTTACTTAAAGATTTAAAGGTGTTTTTTTATTTACTTTACAAAAGTGGGTTTTCCCTTTCTTTCATTCTGTGCGCTCTCCATGCAGGAAATATTAAATATCATTAGGTCGAAAGAGCCAAATGACCTCCCTGCTGCCCACAAACTAACTAAACGATTATCTTTTCCCGGCTCTTACCCAGTTTTCATATTGGGTTTTGTTTTTCCCCCCTAACCAGTGCTTTGCTAAGCTTTTGCTGCCTGGCTTTTAGCTGCCTTGACCTGAGATTGACGTTTCTTGCATCACCTCTGAAGACAATGACTTGCCTCTTTTTCATCACTCTTTTCCCCAGCCAGGGAAAAACAAAAGTCTCTCAAACTTGCAATATAATATCCATACTCAAGCTTTTATTCAGTTTACAGATGCTCTGGCTGTTCAGGTTCTTCTTTTTTCCATATCTTCTTATTGCGGTAGCTAAGAGTAGCATTAAATGTTTTGATTTTATGCACCTTCTTGCTGATCTTTTTCCCTTTGAGTCATGTCAGTTGTTCTGGGTATGGCTGTTGCAGTAAATACTGAAAGCTAATAATGTGCTTATGTTTTTCATGCAGTACATGCAGTTTTTAACAATCCTTATCTCCTACTTTTATTAAATATATAAGATACTTTAAGTATGTAGCACGCTGTGGGACAATTACTGATGACATACAGTTATTCCAATCTCATAGATGAAGTCCATCCTCTTTTTAAATTTCTTATTTATTCAATTATACATTATTTATAGACTACAGCTAAAAAAATGAAATTTCATCCTTTATTAGTAGTAATGTCTTTAAAAGCAAGACTTAATCTAAATTTCTATTCCCCTCGTTGATGATGTTTTTGTCCTTTTGGCTACTCAACCTATGTGAGAAAATATATATCATCAGAAAAAGTTCTCAGTTGTGAAAAATGTTAATGGTTCCTTTATGCAAATCTAGGGGCAAAGTGATAATTTTTTATTTAGAAAGAAACAATTAATTCACTCCCACTATACTGTCTTTGCTGTAATTAATATTTAAGAGTTCAGGTAGACAAAGATGTTTTTTACAGTTCTGTATTTTTAATTTAATTTCAATATGTTTCTTTTTACAGTATATTTCATATTTAGTGCCCCTGAACTCAAGCACCTTTGTGTGGAGCAACTAATTACTGCAGTCTTACGTACCTAAAACAATGTGAAAACTGGCATATATCAGACAAAGTGAACCCTGATTTTTGACTCCTGGAATAACTTTAAGTTGTCCAGTTTGAAGTAATAATTAAACTAGTTATATAAATATGTATTTTTATAATACGTAATAATTTTCCACTTTAGATATAGACGTTTGTTTTGATTCTTTTATTATTGCTTTTAGTGATCCAGGGCTGCACAGTAGAGTTTTTTTTAACTGAAATAGTAGTGGAAATTAGGATACTAGGTAGTTTATAAGGCTAGACCTCTAATTTTTATTGTGTTTGTGATCTGTTGCTTGTTGGTAGTTGGAATTTAGATAAATATCTTTGAAGACAAAGTGTGTAAAAGTGAGGTTTGTTCCACATTTGTGTGTTTGTTTCATGATAGATACGGTTTTGAGATGACAATCCATGTTAAAAAATGCGCCTTACTGCAGGGACAAACGAAAAACTTGCCAGTCATTTTAATTTACATGATTGGAATGATGTTTTTCAAGCATCCTGGAGGTTCATCAAATTGATAATAAAAATAATGAAAAGTAATAAAGAACATGTAATGCTTAAATCAACTGTGTTAATCTGAAGTGCTTATCTGTTTCAAGTTCCTCCTGCTACATCTCTCATATCTCGCACAAGATGCAATTCTATGTGACTCCTTTTTCACACAGCAATAGTATGATGACAACTGCATGACGTAATTTTACTTAAGTGAATGTTTAGAACTTTGGGCCTACAATTGGGTAACTGAAGTAAAGCAGTATTAAAAGATCAAGGGACTACTCGTGTTTTTTTCAAAAACATTAATGTTTTTCAGCTTACGTGAGACACAGAACAGAAATCCATCAAACATGGACACTGTGGATGATCTGAAAAAGAAACTTCATCAGGCTGCCAAAGAAAATGTTGAATTAATTGCTCAACACAAGCAAGAAGTAAGGACTTGCTTTATTTGCTTTATTTTACCCTCAGAATAAATGTAGTTGGTTTCATTAAAATAATAATCTCAAGGGTTGAATCAAAAGCACAGTCACTAGATGGAAAATAACAAGGAAATAGCACTGTACAGACTTCTCATACCTGTTTACTGGAGTTGAACTCTCATTGTTAATAGTTAAAGGTGTGTGTAAGTAACTTTAGCACTTCACAACAGCAAAGTGATGCAGAAGAATCTTGTACACCCTCAGCTTTCAAATTCTTGATGTAAGAGGTGTTTGGTTTGTTTTTTGGAGTGTTTTAATCCAGGTAATTCCAGGGATCCAATTTACAGAATCATGCCACAGTTCATGGGACAATGGAAGCAGAAAAGAGCAAGTCATTGTAGAAGAAGCAGAAATCTCCTAATTTGGGTACACACCCCAATAGTAAATGGATATGGAACATTAAACTGCTTTTATTGGCTGGATTTAACCAAAAAGAGATGAATGAGCACCCACATCACCTGACTCCTAACAAACTGCTGAGAGCAGAATGGTTACCTGTAGTAGTAACAATACTTCAGCAGCACAGTTTAAAACAGGATATCAGCTGCCAGTTTGGCATTATCAGGTGTACAAAGTGTGCCAAGTGGCAATTAGCCTGAAGCTGATTGCAACTAGTGATCTACTCAGTGCTCATCTTTTCTCGTATTTGCTAGTGCGAAAGCTGATATTCAAACCAAAGAAAATAATAGTGAAGGATTTTCTTACTGCTACTTCATTTCAATACTAGTTTGCTCTGACAGCAGCAGGGAAAACCTTTGTAACAGGGGCAAATTATTTCCCATGAATGAAGTTCCCTTTAATAACTATGTTGCTCCTTTGGAGATGATCTGAAGAAATATGTTTCACTTTCCACCTTCTTGTATTGAAATAGCTTGAATTTCATTTTTCTGGATCCAGTTTTTGGCAGCAGTGACTAGACTATCTTTCTTAGTCCTTTTTTTAAGCATTGTCCATTCTTTGTTTGTTTAACATCATTCCGTTTGACAACAGAACATTATTGGACTGAAGTTTATGTTCGTATATAATGAGTTACTAGGTGTTTGATACCCCAGTATCCCAACATGACTATTATTTTAAGTGTTAAATAAAGTTACCAGAAAACTGCCTGTGGAATATAATGTTTCTGTTGCTGCATTTTCCCCTCTGAAATCCCGGAAGATGACAGTATTATAACTTTTTTTTTCTTAAGCTCATGTATCTTTTGAAAAACAGAGGGGCATGTTAAAGGCAAACAAAATTAATCTAGGAATTTGATTAGTTTGCATACACCCCCCCCAAATATTTAAAATGCACATAAACGTGCATTTGTAAGACTGTATTTCAAATTCAAATGGAATAAGATGGCAGCTGTGAATGCAATCCAAAATATTTTTTAAAAATACTCAGTAGGTGTATTTCTGTAACATGCTGCACTTTGTTGCCAATTTTCTGGAATAAATTTACTTTCTAGAAGTCCCAGTATGAAAAAGAGATAATTAAATTACGTTTGGAACTTGAGAGAGGGGAAGCTATTCATCGAGGTCTGGAGTATGAATTGTCAGTGGCCAGAAAAGAGGCTCAGATGCAAATGTATGCTGCAGAAGAGCAGCTGTGCGTTGCAAAAAGTGAACTTGTGGAACTGCAAGGTAAGTTCCAAAAAAGCAAAGATGAACCAGAAGTTAAGTCAGTCCCAAGTCGGTAAAACAAATTTTCTAATTTCTGCTATTTTTCTTGGATCACCCACGTCTTATCCATCTGCATTTGTAAGCTCATAAGGGTTTACACAATTCTTGCTGTCTCGTGTGAATTAAATATGTTCTGCTAAATCTGCCAGCTCTTTTTATCTCTTGTCCCTTACCTTCTGTTATTCCTTCCTTCAGTGCTATCTGTTTACAAACTTGTAATCACAGTGTCCGTCTCCCCATCCTGCTTATCACTATGTCCAGAAATTCTTCCTTTTCCATTTCAGGGAAAAAACTACTACTGCTACTGCTACTGCTGCTGCTGCTGCTGCTGCTGCTACTACTACTACTACTACTACTACTGCTACTGCTACTACTACTACTACTACTACCATCCTGTTCTTTTTTTTCCCACTACTTCCAACAACTTTTTTTTCCAAGAGTTCTCATCACACTGCTTTTTTCTCCCATCTTTTCCAATGCTTCTAGCTTTTTGTTGCTCAGATCTGGTTTCCACTCATCATCTTTGTTATTTACTGTTGTGACAGTAGCCTGTGGAAAGGAAGGTTTTTACCTAAACATTTTTCCCTACTAGTTTTGCATTCAGAAACTGAGATTTTCTTAATCATTCTTAAACAGAGAGATTTCTCATTCTTACCAGTCAGTGAGGTGCATTTTTAGTTACCTAAGGAAGTATAATGCCTTTTAAATTTAGTATAATAAGAGATGCATTTGTGAATTTGCTTAACCTTTGATGTTCTGAAGAGATTGGAACACTCCTCTTTGAGATTTTAACCTTCCAAAGATGGAAGGAGTCTCTGAAACTTGCAAGTACTTACAGTGCCAGATATTTTTTTGAGACAGTTAGAAAGCTGAATTTTCACTCTTTTGGAGAACGCACACCAAAAAATCTTCTAAAAATCTTATGGATTGCAAACCGGAAGAAGGCGTTTTTCTTCACTTTGGAAATTTCCCTGTGATTGCAAGCTGAAGACTTGAACAACAAGCTTCTCACATTTGGGAAAGTTAAGTTTACTTCTGTGCACGCTCACTAGCTTGTTTGCCAATTTAGAAGGGAGTAGTAAATCTGTATTTTAAAATACCTTAAATCTCGTTTTGTGATTCACTTCACGATTTGGAAAACTGATTTGCTGCTGCATTAGGCACAGATGGCAGGTGTCTGTGGTGGGTGTGGGTCTGCAGGGCAACCTGTGCAGAAGGGTAAAGGTCTGGGTCTGCATGGGACTGGTCCTGGTCAGCTCCACAATATCAAAACTCACTCACCATTGTGCACCAAACTGCCCACCAGAGAGTGCACAGAGCCTGTACAACGGGTGGCAAATACCAAGGGGAAGACAAAAAGAGAAACTGCAGGAGAGATGGGCAGAGCAGCCGCCTGAGCAGTGACTGCCCATGCAGGCACCGAGAGGCAGGACATGCAGGCACCGAGAGGCAGGACTTAAAAGGGTCTGATGCTGATGGAGGAACCCCAGCACAGTGACCCCGGTGTGCTGGGCTTCCTGTCATCTCCCTGAAGGAACTACACTATAAGGTGTGATGAGGGGACTGGAGAACAAAAAGGGTGTAGGAGAGGTTTTGCAGATGACAGGTAGTGTTTCTTAAATGCATGTGTTCCTCTAAATACCAGAGTCAGTAATTAGAAGTCTGCTAAGTGATAGTAGAAATTACACTGGTTAAAATTTCTCAAACCATTTTTTTTAATTATGAAAAGTGCCAAAGAAGCCAAATCATCATTTATTACTTCTCAGTTATTTCTTGGTTTATAACTTACTGCTTCTTTTCCCCTGATCTCTTGGAGCCTTCCTCACCTTGTGTGATACTCTAATGTGATCCCAACTTAGCTCCTTGGACAGAGCACTCATTTGGGCCTTGTCCTCTTTAGGATTTCCTCTGAATTGTTTTTCTGCCAACCTCACTGAGGCTTGAGTTTCTGCCGTCTGACAGTTCTTTCCCATCAGTGTGTCCACTAATTCTCTGTATTATCCTAAGAGGTCTCTTCTGTTTATTTTATCCTTCTCCAGCTAGAAAGAAATTTCAGAAAAATGGGATGAATTTGAAATAAAAGTCTGTTAGAAAGTGGTGATCATTTAAATGTTAATATAGCTAGTTTTTTTGCAGAAAAATGAAAAGCTAATACAAAATATTTTCATCCAAAAGCCAGTTTACGAAATTAAGAAAACTTCCAGCTAAAACTGCTTATAGGTAAGGAAGTTTTCCTTGGCATTTACGTTTTCACAGAAGGGTATATTCAATATTTCCTTATCTTGCGGTATTTGCTGGTCTGAAGATTTAAATCTCCTGAGCAGCACTAAGTTTCCTTGGAAAACCTAAACCTTCACTCGCCAGCCCAACCTGCCTTAGGTTTTCTTACAGTCTTTTTCGTGAGGCAGGTGTCTGTCTTTACTGTCACTTAAACAGAGCTCAAAATTAATTGATGCAGACTAATATTAAATAGACATTTGGAAATGAGCTGGCAAAATGTTGCAAAAATCTGAAATTAAATTCTCCATGGTATAGAGGCCTCACTTGCAAGAGTTTACTTAAGTTTTTACTCTTTTCCAAGAGGAGAAGGATTTCAATTTGTAGAAATCACCAAAGCAGCCCCATGTCCTTGTGTGAAAGATGCTACAGAAACACAGAATTTGGTTGTTTCTTTATAGTGAAGGTCATGCTCCCCAGTGCTGGAGTGTTAACGTTCCAGTGTTCCACTGGATATCAAAGTACACAAAAGAACTGATTATCATTATCCATTTTTTTCTGAACATGCTTTGCAGTGCTACTTGTCTTTTATTCTTTCTCTTTTTCTGTAAACTATAGTACTCAGTGGCAAAAATCAGCAGAAAGTGGCAGAGGCTGAGAAATTGTTTCATAAAGCTCAGCAGAAGTGGGAAGAAGAACATCAAAAATGTGCAAAGGAGAAGGACGATATCCGTAGAGTTTACCACCATGAAATTCTATTCCTTGTCAAAGAAAAAAGTGAAGCAGAAAGGGCTGCTCAGGTATGATGTATTAATAGTTGGAAAGTTGCATGAGATAGTGGCGGGAACTTTTTTGGTGCAAAGTATGGGGTCTTTCTGGTTTAGGGAAAAAAAAAAATCCCCCAAATAGCTAAATACTGCAGAATAGTTCTGAAGAACACTAAGGTTACACTTAGTGTGTCATAGTATTTCTTGCTTTGCTGAAATGTATTGTGCCTGTGTCATGGTAAACACCTAAACAAAGTTATTAGTGCACAGTGGTAGCGTTAGTGAAAAACATAGGGTGCACTCCAAAGGAGAACGTGATTCACTACTACGTGCTAGCCCCTAACCTGCTTTCCATAGTAAAACCATCCAATTTTCCCACTTTGCTTTTGCACCCCTGCCCATCTCTCTACTTGCAGCTATCTACAGTTACAAAATTCCAGGAAATGAAAAATACACACAGAAATGTTAAACTGGACTTGACTGCATTAGTTTCTTGAAAGCTTAATTCATTTAAACTTGGCAGATAAATACCAGAAATACCTGGGTTTATAAATTATGACTTTGAATGTGTTCCAGTCTTTTGTGTTGTGTATTTAAGGCCTGATTTAAATCTCCTTTAGTTGTTCTGAGCGATGAAATAAAAGCTAGAGAAAGTAGATTTAACTGTGGTCTTTATATGTACAGAGAAATGGGATTCTAAGCATGTATTCAAATTCTGATTGGAAACGCTGCACTTCATAGGCTGTAATTAAAGTTAACCTACTGAAATGTGTCCCTAAAGCACATTTCTGATACTAGGAAATATTCAATATTTCACATACTCGGAAGAGTTACACCCTCTGCTTTCAGACGGGTTCATAGTGGGCTCTGTCGCGTGTGCTTAGCACACCATCGGATACGGGATAAGAGGTGTTGGATTTCAATAGTAAGGGCAATAGCATCACCTTGTGGTTAGGCAGAATATAATATTCCTTCACAGAAGCACTCAGTTTTTCCTTAAAATGCATGTGAAATTGTGTCGTTTACACACAGAGTTTTTGTTGGTTGTGGGTTTTTTGTTTGTTTGGTTGGTGGGGGTTGGTTGTTTGTTTTTGTCGCGGGATTTTGTTTGTTTGGTTTGGTTTTGTGTTTGGTTCCTCCCCCCCTCCCCAAAAAGTAATGTTTTCATGAGCAGATGCGTGCAGGTGGCTACTGGGAGAGCCTTACATAGTCATACCACGTCTGAAAAGTCCAGGCTTCAAGATTCTGAAATCCTACAACTCATGTTCACTTGTTTAACAAGCTTGATGTATCTATCTGGTGGTGAACAAAGAGCATGTCTGATGTCGGGTAAACAGTTCTAATCACGTGCTAATGTATTAGATTTTAACAAGCTGTCCTGATGCAGTTTCCAGTCCTCTTTTGAACTCTCTACTACACTACCTTTCTTAGAAAAACTCTCTCTTAGTGCCTTATTATTAGAATTATTTTTTTTTAGGACCTGAATGGTGCACTGCAAAATATGCGCAGGAAACTGAGGGATGTGGAGGCAGAACGCGATGGCTGCAGTGACAGGCTGAGGCACCAGGCCTTCGAGCTTGAATTCAGAGCTGACCGACACCAGCGACTCATAAGAGAGCTTGAAGTAAGGCTTTGTCACTACTGTTATTAGTCTTAGCAAGCACTACAACCTTGAGCAACTTCATTTCTTGAGGGGTGGGACCTCCTAATAAGGCTGTGAATCCTGTGTGCCTGATTAACAAAATGTTGAACATCTGTTTCACATAAAAGGGGATCTGTACTGGTTTTGATTCTAGGCCTTCTTTGGTAACCAGGTTGTAACCAAGGGAGTGGCCACGTTCCCAGTATTTCATACGATTTTTACATAAACCAGAGTATAAATAAGAAGGGGGAGAAGCCTCTTCCCTTCTCTTCTCTTCCAATGGGTCTGAGGGCAGGTTCTCTGCTATCGGTTCTACTTATATGGAGGAGTGAGGCCTGGTGAGGCCTTGTAGACCCTGGGAGGCGGAGAGTGCCGGTGTCGTTTGGCATGATTCTCCTATCTCAAGGAGAGTAGTAAGATTTTCTTTTACTAGTTCTTTATTGGTTGCTCCCAGGTTTTGACTGTGCGTACTTGTTTTGGCTTTTCCCTTTTCCTTTTCCCTTCAGGGGGGTGTTTGGGGTTCCCTTTTTCTATGTACATAGTATTCTAACTGTATATAGGTGTAAATACATATACATATATATTTATGCAGCTTTGGTTTGGTCGTTTCGGCTTTTTTGGTGGCTTTTCCCTTCTCCCTTTCCCTTGTGTTCATGGCGGGGGAAGGCGGGGGAAGGAGGCTGCCAAAGCTGTCCAGTTGGCTTTGGATATTGTGGAACGAGAAGGATGGCTAAAACTTTACCTTTACACCGACTCATGGATGATAGCCGATGCTCTATGGGAATGGCTAGACAGATGGAAGAAGATGAACTGGAAGCATAGAGGAGAACCCATTTGGGCTGCTGATTTGTGGCAAGACAGTGCTGCTCGAGTTAAGAAGCTGAATGTGAGAGTCCGCCCTGTAGATGCCCCCGTCCCAAGGGTCGAGCTAATGAGGAACATCCTAACAACAGACAAGCAGACCGAGTTGCACAAGTCGAGGTGTCACAAGCAAACCTAAACTAGCACATAGAGGTGGGGGGAGGCTGAAAATGGTAGGTTTTAGCGTTTTGCAAGAAAGCTGGATTCAAACCATTGCAATGCATTGGCCGGGAAAGGAACCATTGTTTTGGCTAAATTTCTGGGAAAGCAGCCAATTTGGTGTAAACACAGTCCTTTGTTTTAGAACATTATCGGGAGAGCTGCCAAGAGAAGTTTGTTTATATAAACATACCTTTTGTTTGGGAACACTGAGAGAAAGAACAACATAAGCAATGGCTATTTTACCTACCTCTAAGCTGTAGGGTTGAGTTCGGGCGGGGAAAGCCGGATTCAAATCATTACAGGATTTCAAAGGTGGATGCTATTGACACTG
>VZRE01010066.1:0-20017 GCA_013396775.1 Cephalopterus ornatus
GACTAAACACGCTAAAGGAATTTAGAGGGTTTGATATGGGATGGGGGTAACAGGCTTTGGGCATGTGTAAACATTAGGCTACAAAGTGTGAGAAAGTACAGCTACATTAAAATATACATTCACTATACAACTGCTTCTAAAATCTACAAAATTTAGAAAAATCAAAAACTCTAAGGCATCAATATTAACCTCGGTGTAAAATGGAATAGCAAAGGTGGTGATCAGATGCTGATGCAGAATGATAGCTGGCTGACCCCAGACCTTGCTGTTACTTGGCTGCTCAAGAGCAATTTTTTAAACAAGAAATGGTGTCAGGGTACTTTTACAAAATTCTGATCCCTAGAAAAGACAAATTAACATCAGGTTTTACTGTTGTGGCTGAAAACAAGACAACCTGACAGCCCGTGCTCCCACTCAAGTTGTACCAAAGGAGGTTTAGTTTGGATACTGGGAAAACTTTCTTCACCAAAAGGGTTGTCAAGTGTTGGAAAAGGCTTTTCCAGGGCAATGGTGCAGACACCCTTCCTAGAGGGATTTAAAAGACATATGGATGTAGCTTTTAGGGTTAGTGCTGGACTTGGCAGTGCTAAGTGGGCTAATGGTTAGACTTGATGATCTTAGAGGCATTTTCCAAGCTCAAGAATTCTGTGATTCTATGATTCTTCTATTTGTCTCCTGCCTTGAAATTCTTGCCTTACCAGTGGTGCTCTTGTCTGCCCACAGACACTGTTCTTGCAGTGATGCCACAGGGGAATGCTCAAATTGAACATGTAAACAGACTGAATGAACCAATCATTTTATATTTTTATTTGATAAAAACATTGTATTGACTCCATGCACAGTTACTTTCAGTCCTGCATGGACTAGAAATATATTTGATTGGACTTCTAATAAGTTTTCATGCATTTAGTCAGGAAGTTCCCAGCTCTCTATGACTTTCCCTCTGATTAATTATTTATTTCCACTTATTTCTCAGGAAAAAAAAAGATGGACACATGCTCTCTGCACCACCTACACAGTCCCTTCAAACAGAGTTCCTCCTCCTCTCTTCTTCTGTTGAAGCTGCTGCAGAACAAACTCATAGAGACAGATGTTTCCTGACAGCATCTGCCTGCCCTGCAAGGATAATGCTTCCAGGTTACCCCAGACTTTGTACAAGAAGCCTGGTGCATCCTGTTATGGAACTGAGTCCTGCAATGGTGCTGTGTGGTGGTAGAAGAGAAAATGAGGCCCAAAAATACATATCTAAATCTTTAATATAGGAATTTAAAAATATTAATTATTACTGGTTGTGCTAATGGCTTCTGTTCTGGAATAATTTCTTCCTTTTCCTACATTATTTTTTCTTACCTTATATAAATTATCTCTTCTCCTAATCCCCATAAAGCACACGACAAAGCTTTCACAGACTTTGATGGACTCAGAAATGGAGCAATTTTAAACAGAGGAGCATGAATTAACCTATTCTTCAAATGAGGCAGATACCCCTCCACTGCTGTTGGGTGCGCAGTGATGCTCCTGGGTGCACTGGGGGCTGGATCTGCAGCCCCTTCCCCAGGCTGGAACAAAGGGTCAGGGCTGTAGTTGAAGTCCTGGTGTTCAGCTCCTCAGCCACTGCTCTTCCCACTCCTGGGAGAGGCTGGGGAAGGGAGGTGGCTCAGACAGTTTGTCCATGCTGCTAAGGCACAAATCAGCAAAATTAGTGTCTGCAAAAAAATGTAGTCTCTTCCAGGCAAGGTCTCCAAAATGCTGTAGCAGTATCTTCACACACTACAGAGAGTACATCACCTCCTGTGGAAGAAGGACTTCCCTAACCTGATTTTTAGACTTTTCTATAAAACACTAAAAACTGCATTTCTCTACCATGCCTCTGAGGCAATGCTTGGAAAACATCAGCAGAAATGCAGCAGCAACTCCTGTTGGGTCCTCCTGTTCCTCCTAAAGGCAGTGGTGAGGTAGAGATTTCACAGAGCCAGTTTTTCTCAAGGTTTACAACTCAGCAATAAACAGTGAGCACCCTTTCCATGGCACAAGTGCAATTTGGCTGTGCTCTGTCAAATTGTGCAGCTCTGTCTGAACCACATCTGGAGAGGGTAGAAAAGGACAGAGGTGTTTTTGAGATAGTTGCAGCTTGATAGAGCAGAGAATGGGGTTGGACGAGCCTGCAGAGAGATCTGGCTGCTGCTCTGCTGCATATCACAGGAGATTTGAAGTGATACAAATCAGTCATGGAAGGGATTATGAAATAGAATTACTGGGAAAAAAACATTTTCTGCAGAGAGAAGAGCCAACCTTAAATGAAACAGAGGTAAAAAGTGAATTAACAGAAGAGCAGCAGAGATGACAGCCAGTGCCAGAAGGTGTTATCTCAGTGGTCTGAAGCATAATGTTAAAATACTGCCTCCATAAGTTCAGAAGCAAACCTTTCACCAGTTGCAGTCAGGTCAAAACTCCCCTTTTAAAACCACGCTTAGCTATAGAGAAAGTGGGGTTTGGTAAACATCATTTCAGCATGAGAAACTGAGTTTTGTGATATCTTAATCAGGGCTGGACGCAGCTATACCCAGTGTGATTGCTCCGCTATGTGTATGCTCATAGAATCACGGTCTCAAAGAACAGTCAAATTTTTTAGGCAGGAAAAACCATCTAAAATTATCAAGTCCACACAGCACAGCGAAGCCCACCACTGAATCATCTCCCCAAGCACCACATCTACAGATCTACACATGCTTACACACAAGATGGAAGGACCAAAACCCATGCTGCTGCACACTGGGCTTCTCCAAGTCCCTCTAATGCCCACTGAAACTCAGCAGAGCTGTGTTTCCTGATACCAGGCAGAGCCTGGACCCCTAGAGTCTGACCACGAGTCAGGCTGCCCCAACATTATCAGCCCTCTGTGCCAGCTGCTGAAATTTCTCTGATTTATTTTCAGAGGTCTGGCCAACAGTGTAATGGGAGGGAGGCAAAAAGGGCCCATTTTTTAACAGAAAAGCTTTTTGCACATCATCCTAGCTGTGCCCAAGGCTGTAGCCAGCCCTATGCAACAGCCACATCCTTTGACTTGCACTCAGCAGAGAAGTTCATCACATCACATAACCCAGCTGGCCCCTCTCATTAACAGCTCTCCCATGGCAGTTTAGGGAAAAGGATGGGGAAGAATCTGCCATGGCAAACTGGCAGCTTGCAGAGAGGCAGCCAGGGCTCTGCTAACAAGCCATGAATGTACCCACTGATTAAAAAAGACTGGTGAACAGAACAGGTTATTATTCTTCCTACTTAGCAAATTGATTGTCATCCCAAAGGTATGACAGCAGGGAGGTAATAGCTTCAATCTTCCAGTATAACATATTCTATTGAAAAAACATGAATAGTTTAAGGTGTATTTCTAACAACAGTCTGGAGCATTTGAAAGGTCCAGGGCAAGAAAAAGAAAAAATTTTACAGTTCGGCATCAGCCACTCCAAATAGTCATATATAGTGGAAGATATTACAAGTGGAGAAGAAATTGGAAAGGAAATATAACATAACATCACATCTGCTGGGAAATACTTGGTGCTGAAAGAGATAAAGGCACCTTTAATAGTGGGAAGCCCCGAGGAAAGGATTTCAGAATAAAATTTATTCTGCACTACCATCCCAATAGCTGCAAAAATGCAAATCACTTGCAGAGCCAGTGGTGAAACTCATTTACTTTCCACATGTGTTGCCTCTGTAAGATGCAAATGATCAATGAAGCTTCACAATAAAACCTGCAATGGTTAACAATGCAAAGCTGATACAGAGTGAAGACACAGCAATTATTTATACGTCATTATGTACATTATATGGGAAAGCTTAGGCTTTTCGAGGAAGGCATGATGAGAACCGATACCAGATTTCTCATCCTGATTTGAGCAAAACCTCTGAAAAATTAAACTTATGCAGAGGAAGGTGTTACCACATATTGATGGCCTTTTCTGTCTCTGCAGTTCTGTAAATGCTAGAAATCAGGCAGTATCACTCATCCTGTAGCTCTGGGACAGAGATCAGAGATGTGCTGCTCTGAGGGATGAGCAGCTTTACTTTATCATCATGCAGTCGCAGCAGCTCAGGGGCTTTTCTCAGCAAGAATGCTGAGAAGCATGGCCCTTCTGGAGTGGACATACACTGTCTCTCCTCTGAGAGTCTCATGGAAATTCAAGCTGCTGAATTCCCAGCTGTAACCCCAAAACCTTTGGTCACAGCAGCCATGCTCTGTGACCTCCTGTTTTTAAAGCCACAGGGAGTTCATGTATGGTGAAAACACCAATTTAAGCCTCCTCTTAAAGACAGCCAGTACCCAAAGCAATCCTGGAAACCAGCTAAATCTTGTCCAGGATAGTCAAACTGTGTTTGTTTCCCAAGCTGTTATTTCCCTAAGGCAAATTTAATCTTGCATTCTTAGCCCAATTTCCTAAAGAGCTTTGAACTCTGTGAAACTCTGTTTTAAGTTTTTTTCCTAGTTGTACGAGAAGCACGACAGAAGGTCATACTACGAATAACACTGTGCTTTTCCCAGTTGTGATTATAACTGGTATTATTTGAAAGGAAAACTTCCTTTAGCATTCACAAATTATTAGACACTGGAGGGCGCTCTGCTTAGTTTCTTTCTTAACTTTTTTTTTCTCACGTTCAAAAAGGCCTTTTGGTCTCTTAACAGGCTGAAGCCTCTCCAGATTTGTCTCATCACACCTTCAGCATATACATCCGTTAACATCTATCAAGGAAGGTCCTTCTGCTGCAACCTCATTGCAAGTGAGCAGGAAAGAATCAGAAGGCACAAAATTTGAGAATAAGGCACCTTCCACTCTCAGGATCATGGAGCAACCTGTTTTACTGGACTTTAATTTGGAAAAATTTGCCTTTGATTTCAAAATTATTTTTCTCTTCCTTAAGAGAAGTGTAGAGTCTTGCTAAGCTGTGGAGTCTTGCTAAGATGAACAGAGCCTGTTCTTTGGTCAGTGTGTTGTCTTCTCACCTGATTTGGGAACTGAGCTTGTTACTACAGGAACTGCCGACGCTGGGAAGTCACAGACCCTGGGAGGAGGACATTCACGTGGCCCTGAGCCACAGTGAATGAAGTTCACTTGTAGTAGGTTTGAAACCACCCTGAACAATGAGGGAACAAGGGACAAACCACAAAACCACCCCTGTACTTCTCCTGGATCATCGCAGTGTGTCACCCTTGCTCCACGTGTTACTCTCCTGGGTTGCATTTGTAAGGAGCTAAAAAGGGGTATGAACCAGCTGTGCAAGGGAGCAGTTTTCATGTTGGAATCTGGCCTCCCTTGTTGGTGGCTGGCTTGCTCTCATTCAGCTGTTCTGCTTTCCAGAAGAATATGCAAACATTGGAGAAGAGCTCCAAAGTCATTACATATGTAGACCCTTGTTCTCAAAGCATTCAAAGAGTTGCCAAAAAAAAACCAAAAAAAACCAAAAAAAAAGTCTGTAGCATGTATTAAATTTTAGAAACTATAGATTGCAAGAAAGGCACAAACACTGATACCATTGGCATGTGGCCATGACCCAACGAAGCTGCTATGTGTCCGTTGGAGTCCAGGTGTCTCACTTGCAATGCTTCCAGTGTGACCACAAAACCACCAGAATGAAAGCATCAGTTTCATCATTGCATGCAAATTGTTTTTTTAAAACTAGATACAGATTTAGTTTCAATACATTGACAAGCAGAATGAGGAGAACTGTGACCATAGGGCTGGACCAATCTGATCTCCTATGATAACAAGGGAAAAGCAGTGATGAGGCTGCACCTCAAATCCTGTGTTCAAATTTTGGGCCCCTCATGATAAGAAAGATATTGAGGTGCTAGAGCATGTCCAGAGAAGGGCAAGGGAGCTGGGGAAGGATCTAGAGGGTAAGTTATATGAGTGGCTGAGGGAGGTGGGGGTGTTTAGCCTGAAGGGAAGAAGGCTCAGAGGAGTCCTTATTGCCCCCTACAACTACCTGAAAGGAGGTTGCAACCAACTGAGGATTGATCTCGTCTCCAAGGTAAAAAGTGACAAGAGCAGAAGGAATCTAAGAGTACAAGAGGAGAGGAAGGAGGAGAGTTTTGTCTCTGCCCAGGAGGTCACAACTCTTCTTTGCAAGAAAACCCAGAGTCAGACCACATGGCATGGAAAAAACCGCCCCTCTCTACCTAAGTCAGGGACTTACACCTACAGTCCCCATGTTCCTTACAGTTACAGCTTTGAGGGAGTCTGCCTTCTTGATCAAGAGAGCCCCAGATAGCTCCTGAGACTGGGTCTGCGCTCAGGGTAAGGATGCCCAGGATCCACTGAAGCCAGTGGTGGAGACAAAGGCTGGGGCTTGAGGGCTGGGAGATATGGCTCTGGGGCATGGATGGGGGCTGGGTCAGAAGCTCATGGGGTTTCTAACCCAGAGCAAGGTCAGGTCAGGGCACAGTTCTGCCTTTAGGGCTGGGGATAAATGGGCTCAGGACTCTCAGTGGTGCCAGGTGCCCCCCAGCCTCCCTTGTTCCCTCCAACCTAGACTTTTCTTCCCATTTTCTCCAGGTCTTGGCTCTGCTGGCCATTTTGCCCAGCCTGAAGCCAGAGCACTAGACTGATGGGGCCACAGCCAAGCAGATGCAGGAGTGTGAGGAATATCTACATCATGAGATGACTCAGCTGCTGCAGGAGATGGAGGAGAGAAGCAGGGGGTGTGGCAGAAGCCACTCTCCTTTCTGCCCTGCAGCAGCACTGGCTGTTTTGGAGTACTGCTGCAACCCTGGTCCTGCTTGCTGTGGGCTGGCCATGACAAAGAAGCTTCAGGAGCCTCCTCAGTTGCCTACAGTCTGCTGTTCTGATCTCCCCAAGGTTGAAATCAGGCTGATTGCTTCCTGGTGCTGAAGCCTCTAGTCTACGCTTCTGTGATTCATTTGTGCACCTTCACAAGGTTCAAAAAAGTGTCTATGTGATGGCACTGATAACCTGCCAACAGCCTTCTCTCTTTGGTATAATAAAATTCTATGGATTGTTCTCTGTTTTTCAAGTGCCATCCCTTTTTTCAGCCAGTCTCATCTCCCCATCTCTACCATCATAAGGGATGTGTGAAACTGGGGATTCACCCCTTTCCAGGGAAATCATTGCATTAGAAAAAACACTTGGTGAGAAACCAAGGTGTGGGGTAGAAATATCAGCACTGCAGATATGAACAATGCAGATCCCAGCCTCTTGCACAGCCTTTTTGCTGGCTTTTGGACCATGTTGCTCTGCAGGCACAGTGTTGCCTCTTCCAGCAAAGCCAGAATGGCTCCCCAGGAAACAGTATCAGAATTCTGGAGATGCAGCTCCCGATTACAGCAATGCTTTTGCATAGCAGGAGATGAACTGCAGGAGCTGAGCAGCAAGGACAGAGCCATGTCTCCCACCAGACTGCTCCTGTGCTGGCTCTGGTCAGGATGCGCCCACGATTTCCACCCACAGTAATGCCTCGAAGGAGCTGTCCCTAGTTTCCCTCACAGCCCAAAGAAGGTGCTGTCAAGACCAGGAGAGTGTTGAGGATTGTTTTTCTCTTATGTCCTCTCAGAGCCTCAGGAGGAGAATTCCTCAAGCCAATGAAAGGAAAGGGTTTGGGCTGTCCATATGAATACAGAAGAGTAAACTAAAGTAAAGGCTTTCATTAAGAAATCTTCATAAAGAAATTTTCACTGGGGAAGGCTGTTGCTGTTATGGGAATGTATCTTAAGGACAACCTGACTCACACAAGATATAACAAATGTCTGCAATAACAAATAACAGCAAGAAGTCGAGGAGAAAAAATCCCAGACTGTGTGACTCCATCCCTTTAACTCCTTTAGGTCTGCTGCTGGAGCAGGATCAAATCCCTATTATACCCCAGAATACACACCTTAATGGAGAGAGAGAGAAGGTGCATTATGGCACAGGGCTCTGTGACAGCAGCAAAATCAAATGGCCTTTCTGAGGAGAATGGCCCTGTTCCCCTGCTCAGATTTAAGGAGGAGTCTCATCCAACATCTCCAGCTCCATATCCCTGCTGTGGATGTGGGAGCACCACAGGAGGGCATGCTGCACCTCACAAAAGGATGCTGCAGCTCACAAAGGGATGCTGCAACTCATGAAGGGATGCTGCAGCTCACAAAAGAAAGCTGTGGCTCATGAAGGGATGCTCACAAACTCCCATTCTGATTTCAACCTCACAGCTGTCTTCCGTGAGACCAGAACAGCCAACTGTAAGCAATTGAGGAGACTCCCGAAGCTTCCTTCTCCTGGACAGCCAGGCCTGCCTGTGCCTGGCACTGAGGTCCCATGGCTACAATATGAGCCGCTTTGAGGTGGAAAAGATGAAGTCTGGCCTGGTTGCCAGTCCACACCCATCCTGGGAGCCGTGGCAATTCCTTGTGTGGACTGGACAAGTGCAGGAGAAGCTCCGACCTCTCTAAAGACAGCCGTATGCTCCAGGGCTCCCAGCTCCCAGGTGTTGCATGTGGACTTTGGAAAAGGAAAGTGAAGTCATCCTGAGCTGTTAGAGGAAGAACTGAGCACTCCTTTCAACTACACTGTCTTCGGAAGGTTCTTGTCCCACAGACATGGAGACAGGCCACTGCCTGTCTAGTTCCTGGCACTGAACAAGCCGTGTCTCTATCTTCATCTCCTGAGCACCACGAGAGCTGAAGCACAGCAAGGGTCTCCCTGGGCCCCTGCCAGAGCTCTGCCTCGCTCCCCAGCATGAATTGGCAGGCTCAGCATTACCTCACTCCAAAGTTCACCTCTGCCTTCACGGCTCACTTCAGCAAGGAACTGAAAGCAGCATGTTAGGGGTGAAGTGCATCCACACAAACAGCTGCACACAGGAATCTATTGGCCATGGGGTGGGTTTCAGTTGTTTGCTCTGCCTCCAAATGGAAAGAAAGAGAAAAACAAAGGCAAAAACAAAGAGAAAGAAAGAGAAAAATAAGAAAGAAGAAGGAAGAAAAGGAAGCAAAAAGGAAAAGGAAGAGAAATGGAAGAGAAAAAGGAAAAGGAAGATAAAAGGAAGAGAGAAAGAGGAAGATGCAGAGGGAAAGAGAAAGGGAAAGGAAAAAGGAAAGGGAAAGGGGAAGGGAAAAAAAAGCTAAAAAAATTTAAAAAATAGCAAACAGACCCTGTGACCTCATCACATAGCACATGCTTCAATGGTTCAAGAGAAAATAAGGAATGAACCAACAGGCAATGCCCACATGACCATAATCTGTCTTCATCCAGTTTGGCTCCTGTTCGCAATTAGTAAGAAATCCATATAAAAAAATAAATTAAAAAATTAAACAGGCTCTACATTACTGACATTTCAGCTATGTCTTCTCATGTATACTAGCAGAATACTGTCTGTGCATCAAATTTTAATTGCAATCAGTTCTGAGGTTGCAACCCTGGTGTTTTCATTTATACCAGTGACCCATCACTGCTACAGTGCTCCCTTTCACCTTCTCAAACTGAAACAAAGTCTGAAATAATGAGGATGTATCTGATTGAGTCCACAGCAGTTTGCTCTTTCTCAGCTATTAGTGGACGGGTAGTTTCCCAGTGTGTCTGTCTCCACACAACCTGAGATCAGCTTGGACACTGACTTGGCAGATTGATTTTCATTTCTGCACCTTTCACAGCCCTGCTGAATCCTATCTCAGGCCTAACATGATGACGATGGTTCAATTCCAGCTGCAGGATCCATCAGCTCATCTCTTCGGATATGCTGAAGCCTAGTAACTCTTCACGGAAGCAAAAAAACTCACTGGCACATCACCAGTGGGCTACTCAAACAGATGAAGAACAGGGAAAAAAGAAAAAACACCCTAAAAGTCCTTATTTTCCCTTATAGTTGTAGGAAGCCAAATCCCAGACTTCAATTATGCTAAACAGAGACTAAATAATTTTAAGACTCCTACCACTCAGTTTTCTTCTCCTTCTGTCCTAAAATTTATATAAATAATGACACAAACCATATCTGAGTGACCGGTGAAAACAAATTCAATTAAGGCAAGAGAATAACTAAAATTTTCACATTTTCAATCTCAGAAAGGATTGTTTTCTTTGGCAAAGAAAGGATCACCTAACCTGAGCAACATAAATACAGAATTTCTGCTGCACCGTGCACATACAAAGGAAGGATCTCACCCACAGAGCAGGAGAAAAACATCTGCACTCAGGTCACTTTCAGGATGCCTCTCACCACAAGAACTCTTGCAGTTGGCACTGCCAACACGGTAGTTTCTGCCTTTATTCACCACTTTAGCTATTCATTTATACTAACAAATCTGAGACTGAAGTTTGAGACTACTTTACTTTTTGAGTTATTATTGCCAGTGCCTCCCTGCACATTTGCACAACAGGAATACAAAATGGGTCTATATGGAGACAGTGGGATTTTTCCCCCAGCTGGCCTTACATATCACACTGTATACGAAGCCTCACCAAGGTGCCCACAGACAAGGTTCCCTACTTGCTGCAGGAAAAAAGATCAGACTTTCAACACTGTGATAGTTTCACTTGTGTTTGTGACAACTTTTGCTGCTGAAGAGGGGAAGAGTGAGCTCTGAGCTCTGGCAGCACACAAGATGAGCCATAGGAGGAAATGAGTCATGGCCCCAGTGGGGCTAAGGGAGTTCCCCAGAGAAGAGGCAGCAAAAATCAAAGCCTGCTGTGCTTCTGGGGCACCCTGAAGAGGAGCACATGCAAAGAGTACCACTGGACAGGAGAACCCACCACCATCATGCAATCGATGTTCAGAGCCATTTTGAGCAGCTGAAAGGGCTGTGCAGGTCTAAGGGCTTAAAATCCTCCAATTCTGTCTTTCTGCTTTCAATATTTCTGAGAATGCGGAGGCTCTTGAGGCTCTCAGATGTCATCAAAGTATGAGGAAAAAAAAGAAAGCTGAATAATGTAATTTAACCAAAGTAATGATGCTTAGTAGATGCTGTTTTGATTCCCAGTGTGAATGGTAGAAACCAGGCTACTCACAGACCCATTCTGGAAGATTTAGGGATGAGGAGATGCAAGCCTGTGTACAGCAAACACTAACCCAGGTATGTGTCACCCTGAAAGAACCTGCACTGCCAGTGGGACAATTCTAAGAACCCAATAGTCCAAAAAGAGGTGAAAAGCACTATGATGACATTTATTTGGCAAAGTCTAAAAGAATCTTAATAGACATCTGCAACCGCAAGAGTATAAAATCTGGTACACCTCCTGGGTATGTGGCATAGCTGATGACTTTTTGGGTGTTTTACAGAGTCCGGAAACAAGTGCTGGGGAGATGGAGAGGAGGGGAGGCAGCACAGACCCACTGACAGGGGTGAAATCCCCCCAACAGCGCATGCATAGAAGTGTCTGACTTGTCTCCAACATGCTGTTGCTCTATGCTCAGAAATTCATATCCTAGCCAGAATGACTCTTGAGAACCTTTCCATGCAAGATTTCTGGCAAGATGAACAAGAAAAACAAAGAGTACAAGCAGAGTCATGTCAACAGGTCTGTGCAGCAGAGCCCAGCTTATCTGCAGAGTCTGGGTACAGACAGGAAAGTTTGGGGTTTCACAACCCAGCTCTGCCACAGCCTGGGCACTGCTGTGAGTGAGTCATGCTCTTTGCATCTCATAAATATCCAGGCTGCAGCTCTGCAGTAAACATTCCGGACTACAGGCAGCAAGGAGCAGAGGAGAGCAAGGAGCGGAGAAGAAGGGCAAGATTGCAGTCAGAGGGAAGAAAATCAACTGGCAGCCACACACCAGCTCCGTCCAACCCTGGAAACATGGCACAGACTGCCTTCTCCCCAAAGATATGCCATCCTCTAAGCAAAGAGCAATGCTGCTCCCCATCTCAGACCACCACTATAATTTCCACAGTGTTTTGGGAGTCCCTTTAGCACTTTGCTTTACGGGCTTTATTTAATCTTTCCCGCCCCTCCTCAGAGGTGTTCTGGTTCCCCAGGGATTATCTCTCTGGCATTGTGAAGCCTGTCCCCTGACTTTTGCTGTAAACCTCGTGCTTTGGCAGGAGAGGCAGAGGATGTGGAGGAACTGTCTGTGCTGGCATCACTGCATAGACACAGGCACACTGGATGTTTAACTGTTTGCTCACCATACATATCAACACACTTGCAATACATTGACAGCAGGTTTGGCTGTTTAAAAGGATCTGGTATCTTCTGACAACAGTATGCAATGCTAGAGTCTTGTTCAAAATGATTAACAGACTTTGGTGCCCTGATTTATCCATCTTTTTCCATTTTTTCCCCTGCAGGGGGGAAAGGGGATTTTCACACATGCAGATCTCTTGACCTAGCTCATGCAAAGTACTGTTTCCACACTTTATTGTTGCAGAAATAATTTTTTTTGGACTTGATCTGAAACTCACTCACAGCAGTGGGAAGCCATTATTTGCAGTGAGGTTTGAAGCAGGTCCCTGGCAAGCATAAGTGATCGTGTTTCCTTCAGCTATGCCAAATTCTGAGTGGAGGAGGAGGATTTTAATTTCCCTGATGCCTGTTGTAGGAGGTGGACACTTGTACTCATAATGTGCTGCTTGCAAAAATGTTGTCTATTTTCAGGGTCTTAGTAGCAGGACATGTTTTTCTCACTAGAGGCCATTAGTTTTGCCACATTTAACTATTGCACACTAATTATTTAGGTTTTTTGCTCCACCCCAGAGTCACTGTGCTGTTGGCCTGAGGCCTCAGAGAGCAGAGCAGGACAGATCTGTCAGTCATCCTGCTCACTGTGGGTGAGTCACAGCAGAGGTATGAGCGGAGCAGCAGGCATAGGGTGAGAGTGTCTTCCATATCCCAGCACAGATTCCAGAGGTTCAGCCCTGCTCCCCTGCCAGGGGATTTCTCTGTTCCTCTTCCAGGCAATCTGGAGGTAGCCTGGGCACCTGGGGATTTGGACAGAGGGTAGGGGTGCTCTGCTGGTGCCAGGGCAGAGCCCACCATCAGCGTGAGGCAGGGTGGCCAGGCTGGTTTTGGCAGCACAAGCCTGAGCATGGTCCTGGGTAGTGTCATCACAAGTCACTCCACACAAAACAAACACATTTCCTCATAGAACTTCCTCCCTGTTACTGCTGTCCTGTCCCACGGTGAAACACTTCAGGTTTCACAACATTTGAGGCAGAGAATCAGCTCGGGGAGCAGAGCCTCATCACCTTGGCTTGCCTGGCTCCATCAGCCTGCCTCAGAGAAACACCATGTGCCTCTGGGTAGAAGTGACAGATTCAGGGGTTTGTGATGTGGAAAAAAACCCAAAGAAACAATAACCCTCTGCTACAGCTTATAACGATTTGCACATCAGCTGCATTTAAATTGTGCTGGGTTGTCCTGTTAGGTGGTTTCAACACAAATCAAGTTCTCTGCAGTCCTGTGCTGATGCTTGGTGCTGAATATGCACAGAAAACAGGTTTTGCTGCAATGCAGGGCTACCTCACTGCACTTCTCTGGGCAAACACAAAACCAACACACAGCTTAAAACAGAAAGGAGAGCAAAGAACTACTCCCAAGGGAAAGAGGTGTGTGCTGAGTGGAAGTTATTCACACTTTGGCCCCATTAACACCATGTGTCTGTTTTCAGAGGAGCATGGGCAGTAAGGGGAGTTGCTGCAAGCAGGGTTATCCTAAAACAATGCATCGCAGAGGCTCTCACCTTGAGTCTGGCCACCCAAGTGGATCAATGGTTTATATTATTGTACAATTTTGCAGCTACAAAATAGTTGCAATCAGTGACCAAGGTGGGGGTGATCTCTTTAGAACACAGTGGAACTAGCAAAAGGTGAGGGTGGGTTTTTTTTAACTTGCTCTGACCTAAACATCAAGCCAAGCTTCACTGAGTGCTGTGGTCCTGGTGCTCACTTATCTCTGGTTTGGCTCAATGCTAGTTCAATTTGCTTTCTTTTAACTATGAAAAATGTATTCTGCCTTCAAAGCAATACACAGCTGTCAAATGTTTTCCATGTTACCCATGTTTCCCTTCCAAGCAATCCCAGTTCCTTATTTTTGCACATTTCTGAAACAGGAAATAATTTACTGCGAAGCAGCATTGCAGTTTTCCGTAAAACATTCTTCTACCAGCCTGTCCTTATTTCAGCTTCCTTTCTGTTGTTTTTACTGGAAGTTGTGCTTCTTAAAAGGCACCAAGTGTTATATCAATCTAAGAAGAGACCTGTGAAACTTAGTCTGTGGGGAGCATGCAGTTGCCAGTGATGGAGAAGAACTTGAAGTGAAAAAGAACTTGAACTCAAAAAGAACTTGAACTCAAAAAATATCTGAACAGGGAAGCAATGGCAGAGCAGTAGATGGCTATAATGGTTGTTAATAATAATGCACCTTTTAACATGTTAGTGTTACTTTCAGATGAGGCACTTGTCAATCCAGGTTAAGCACAGGATGAACCAGACGCTGACAGGGCTGCTAAACGCTCAACATCTACCAACCCCCACACCCAATCTGCAGCTACTGAGCAACGTGAAACTCTCCAAAGGGATGGTATTGCCTGCCCTTATCCCTGTTTCCAGGCTTATCATGCAACTGTGGTGGGCAAAGTGTTTAGCAACCTTTTCTTTTTAACTCCAGAGTGTAATTAATAGAATGTGTTTATACTTAAAATGTGCATATGATTGCACCAATGCGTGCATCTGCATACAAACACATCTTGCAGACCTAATTAGGCCATTACACATGACTTCATGCTTAGATGGAACCCACAGTTGTTCCTCATGCACAGCCTACCAAAGAGGACAACCTATATAATAACTTAATTGCTGATACAGCCCCATATTTAAGCCCAACGATGTTTACCAACAGCACAGGCAACAGTCCATTCCCAAAACGTGAATGGGAAGCCTGGGTTCTTCAACCCTGCTGAGGCAGAGGTTGCACCCAGCTAAGAACAGTGGAGAAGAGCTAATTTCCTTCTCTCTCAACAGGAATTTCTTTTTTGACAGAGGGGTTTTTTGTAACCTGTCACAAGTGTAGAGGGAAACACTGTGGAAGCACTGTCAATAATCACTGACGTATTGTTTGACGGGCAGCTGCTGAAAGAGTATGAGAAGAATCATAGAATCACAAAATAATTTAGGGTGGAAAAGACCCTTGAGATCATTGAATCCAATTGTTAACCCAGCACTGTCAAGCCCACAACTAAACCATGTCCCCAGGTGCCACATCCACATGTCTTTTAAATCCCTTCGGGTATGGTGATTCTGCCACTGCTGTGAACAGCATCCCTCTCCCTACAACATAGGATCAGGGAAGAATTTTCAAACGTTAGCAGGAAGCAAAAGAGATATTTAGCAGTGCTGGCAAAAGAGCATTTTCTGTTTTCTAAAAACCAATAGTGCCCAGTACTCTCCCAGCAGCACAGTCCTGAAAGGCCACAAGGAACAGCTGAAAAAGTGACCATATTTTTTTGTATTAAGGGGCCGTGGCCATTGTGTGGTGCTTCTGTTACTGATAGCTACAGATGATATCCAATTACAGGCTGATGCTCTAAATACCCCTTAAAAAGGCTGAGTGGAGGCAGGTGGAAGAGATTTTTTTTCTCGTGTTCCTCATCATAAATGATCTCCAAGGTTTCTGTCAAAATTTTTTCTTAAGATTAACATTCTGTTATATTTTCAGTGTAAACTAATTATCTTTCAGTGCTGTTTTGAGTTATTATTCATCAGTCTAAAGTGTCTTTTATTTTCCCTGTGAATCATGGGAATATTAGCTAGCGCTATAGTGCACTACAACATATATTTGTATCACAAAGCTGCAAGACAGACATACAGACATGTATGTATGAAGGTATATACTCACTATATATAAAGTAGTCAAGTATTGGCTTTATTTTTGGTTTTGTATTAGCTATTAACCTTCAACCTGGCTAGGGCTTTTTCAGCCCTGATTGCTTGCGTATCTCTGTGTGGGTAGGAGAAAAACAGAAATATAAACCAAAACCCAAGCAGAGATGTGGTGTCATGTAAAACCTTTTCTTTTGTTGCCCTGGGATCAAAAGTCACCCTCGTAAATGACTTACTGCATCTTTGCAAACCGAAGCTAACAGTTTTTAGCTTGTTTTCCTGGGTGCATTTCAGAAAACCACATCTATTTTTTCCAACCCTTCCTCTGTGGAGCCTCTATTAATATCAAGAATATAAGGATTAATTCCACCTGAAGGAGAGAACTGCCCTGAGGGAAGCATTGTGCACCTGGATGATTAGGGATAAGTGCAGTGTGGCACTGGAGGGAATGCTATCAGTCTCAGGCAAATCATTGTTTCTGTAGCAAATGGAGATTAAGTGAGAAAATGTCCAAGAAGTACACGTAAGTTTTAATCCCTTGCACGCGATTTGTGATTTGCATTATATAGGGCTGACACAAATAAATGCATTTTTCAAAAATCTGCACGTTGACAATGTAAACTGTACTTATAAGATATGTGTTTTATTTTATTAGCATGGATTTCTATTGATTTTGCAACTCTGGTGTATAAATACTTTAAAGTTTAGTTCTAGAAACACAAAGTTTTTTTGTCTCACCTATCAAACAGACCTCACCAATCTGCAGTTTGGATGTACAGACTAATCTAATCCTACAGTTTGAGAATGCAAGACAAATACTATTGCAATTTTCAGATGTATAAATCTCTACAAATCAGGTTAATAAAAATCAGTGAGGCCTACCTCATACATTTTGCTGTGATTTCATAACTTAGTTTTACACTTGAGAGAATATACCTCATCTTGGGCAAGTTCTTTTTAGATAAAACCAGCAGACAGACGTGAGCTGCAGGTTAGCCACTCCTGCATAGCTGCGATGTTTGACATTCACGAGGGTAACGCCCAGGTCATTGTGCTGCTCTTCCCTTTGGACTCACTTTGGAGTCATAACCTCATCTGTTTCTGTATCCAGTTCTCAGAAATGCCCGTTGTTTGCTAAATGAAGCAAGTCAATAATGGGAAGCACACATTCCTAAGTGGTTTCCAAATCGACAGTGAGAATATTCTGGGGATAGTGTGGTCTCAGCTTAACTGCCTCAAATCTCTGCTGATTCCCAAAACTGATGGCTTCATTTGGCTTCCCCAGCAGAAACTGCCTGGGGAGAGAAGGGAGGACCAAACACATGGGAATTACAAAATATCAATTCTCAAGGGATACTCGAATTTTCTCTTGGTTGCTGTCAAAGCTTACGACTTCGGTCTGTGAAAATGAAGTCCCCATTCAGCAGTGGGATGGAGTCCAGTAGGAAATCTTCAGACCACACTTAATGAGTAGAGAACATGTTTATAACAGGTACAAAAATATAGGTAATCACAGATACAGAAAGAAATCTTTCTTTTCAATAGTAAGGACTGGAATTACTGCTTTTAAGAGCAAAGGATGTTATCAAACTACTCTTATGAACAGATAGGATTTCCACAATGGAAAATTCCCACTTCCATTTACGGAACATTTTGTGAACAAAAGCAGCAGAAGAAGAAATGAAATGTACTTGTCCATCTTTGTTACAGTGGATGTGTTAAAACACGGTAGGACTGAATGCACCAAATAATAATTAAAAAGAAAGTAAATCCTAATGGTTTTGGTTTTGGGAGGAAGACAACAGAACAAAAACTTGGGATGAGTTTCTTCATAAATCACAAGAAAAGGAGAAAAGGTTTCATATTTCTTTTCAGACTTCTTTTAAACTACCCTAGATAAAAATGCAGTTACACAAGAGATTTTGTATTTTATTTTGTAAATTTGGGGAATGACTCATAAACTTGCAGTCATACTATTATGCAAGTTATAGTAATAAAATATGTATGCTTGGCAAAAATTCCCTCTGATCCTGCCAGAATTCTGAACACCTTTTTAATTCAGAAGCATTTGACGTCAACTGGTGCCCTTTGGAGATGAGGAACAGTGAGAAAATGGGTCTGTGATTCTGGATTCCAATTTTAGACTCCTAATATCTTGAATTACATGGAAACATATCCATGATACGTATCTACAAATGACTATTAAAAGCACACAAGCTCTTTTCTGAATACTTGTTCACATTACACATCACCAGAGTAAAGAACCTGTGTGTCCTGCTCTTTCTCCATCCATTTAACAAACTGATAGCTGGATAATTACTAGCAAGTGCTCCAATCAAATACCCAAATCTTTACCTAAATGAGCAAAGTGTTTGAGTGGTGGTTAGGCCTGTAGTACTTCAAAGGCTGACTCAGGTACCCATCAGCTCACATCACTTGTGTCAGAGGAACAAGGACCTGCTCTTCCATCCTCAGGTAAATGTGTGCTGCCTACATCCTTTACATACGAAAGTAATCTCAACTCATTAAGAGTTAATTTATGCAGAAATTGCCCATAAACAATGGTTTCTTAAAGCAGTGGCAAACCAGAGGAGCCTTCTAATAGAAACAACAGTGCCAACCCCTTTACCCCAAGGCAAGATTTCCTTGCAAAGCTGGAAGGAGCCCAGGCAGTTCCCAAAACATCGCAGTGTCTGCAGGAACTGGGGCAAGTGTCTGGGCAGCTCTCCTCATTCCTGAAGCTATAAACCTAGCCCACTAGAAGACCTTAGATCTGATGATGTGCTTCTGGGTCAGGAGAACCCTGAACGCCTAGCATGATACAGACCGACATCACCGAGAGTTTAATTTATTACTGCCTCGCTACTGTGGAGCTCCACCATTTCAATTACTGTCATTTCCAGTTATTTGTCATCAGGCAGGAAGCAGTGAGAGGGGCGAAGCTCGCTGAAGGCTCCCTCGAGCACTGTGCCAGCAGAGAGGGAGGGTCTGCCGCCTGCAGCCGAGGAATGCAGTACAGTCTGTTAGACCTGTCAGAGTGATCTCAGGTAAAAGAGCACACACAGGATCCCTGTGTAAAAGCCATGCATTAAACATGGCCCTCGCCTCCACCTCCTCTGGAGCTCCTTGCCTAGATGCACATCCCTGTAAGATGGTCCCCTGCAACTGCTTTTTCATGGCCAGATGCAATGCAGAGCTTGGTAAAGGCTGGGTACTTAAAATTTTAGGCAGGTGACCTATGGAGCGGAATGGAAAACTCTTTAAGTGTCACAGGCTGAAACACTACAGAGACCAGCCATAAATCTATATGGACCTAATCAGAAAGGATGGGTAGGGGTGGCTTTATGCAGACGGCACGTCTGAACCATCCTCCCTCTACGCAGATTAAAGCCATTCCCCAAGGCCTTGATGGATTCACCCTCACCCAGTTGTCTCCTTCATTCTGATTGGAGAGGATACATGCATTAATTGGGTTCAAGTGGCTTAGGCCTACTGCCTCTTCCCCAAGGAATCAGGGAGCGGAAGATGAGCACTCCCTAAAGACTGGGGCACTTTCCTTTCCTCCTGCTGATAGACAGAGCCTCCTCGCAGGTGCATGTGTTCAGGAACTGCTGCTGCTCTTACCTCTTCGGAGTAGTCCAACTCATCCAGCAGGTATCCAGCCTGAAGCTGGGATCCCTCGGCACAGAACACTCCAGACACTACCTTCTTTTTTTTCTTGGGCGAGACAAAGTTGGTGAACTGTATCCATTCCTCCACACAAGCTCTTGTGATTTCCATTTCATAGTTGTGCTATGGTAAATCCTCTACATGTGTTAAACACCACACTAACCCACAGGATATGAGACTGGCTTCAAAACCAGGGGTGTTTGTGTGGCAGGAATGAGTTCAGGCCAAGGTTTAGGGCTGATGGAGGAGCCAGGATGCCAAGGGTGGAGGAAGGCTGGTCGAATTGCCTGGGATGAGAAGGCTGGAGAGGGAGGCTGGTGGAGGAGCTGGGATGCCAAGACTGGAGGAAGGCTGGTGAAGGAGCCGGGATGCCACGGCTGGGGGGCAGGCTGATGGAATAGCCAGGATGCCAAGGCTGGATCAGGGCTGGTGGAGGAGCCGGGTGTTGCAGCAGCCCCAAGCATCCACCGCCCGGCTCCATCCAGTTGAAGAAAGTCGTGGGGGGCAGGACTCATGGTGGCAGCTGCCCTGGAGTCTGGAGCCAGCCTC